>MU701137.1:208266-240607 GCA_026770625.1 Nicotiana glauca | reverse complement strand
TATAATTACGTGTTTTAGTCGATTATTACACTCTAATTTACTGCACTTTAGTTGAGTTTGCGCTTTAATCGCTAGTGTTTTGCACTAATTGTGTGTTTTATGCCTTGTAGGTGTGATTACGAGCTATATAGATGTTATGGAATAAATTAGAGTGATTTGAAGCTTTGAAGTCTGAGTAAAAGCTCAAGTAATTAAGCCGGAATCGTGTTCGGGGGTCAAATTTGATACTTAAGAACAAACGAAGACTCGATGAGGCATATTGCACACTGTCTTGTAAAATGCACATAACATTTTACTCATAACTCCATTTTGGCTCCATAATATATGGTTGGAAATATAACTGAAAGGGATACAACTTTCATGTTTTGAGTTTTTCCAAATTCCAAATGAAACAGGGTGAAACACCGCGGTTTCTCCACGACCGCGGCAGAACCGCGGCAGAGTGCAGACACGGACAACTGAAGAATCAGAGGGCATGTTTGGCCGCGGTTTGACCGCGACCGCGGCAAAACCGCGGTAGGAGGCGGAAATTTTAGGGACTTATGTGGAAAACATGGGATTTTAAGCCCTAAACCCTATATAAAAAAAAGGAGGCCTGCCAAGAACAAGAGTTGGACATATTTTTGACACATATTTGACCTAAGGAGGTAGAGACACAATAAGAGCAAGGCGGAGAATTCTTCAACAAGTTTTTCCTTCCTCTTCCTATTTTTTGTTGTTGGTATGATTTTTAGTATTGTAGTTTTACATACTATTATGAATAGCTAATTCGTTTTCTAGGGTTTTGGTGAAACCCGTAGGGGATAATTTGGTTGTTATATTAATATAGTTTTGAATTGGTTGTTTATTTTTGGTCAACTACGTTTTGATTGTGGTTAATTGAAAGGATCTTCAATTAGCCATTCCTATTTATTATGTATCTGCTTAAGAGAGAGTGAATATTTTGGTAGTTGTTTGAACAATATCACTCCCAGAGTATAGACGAGAGTCATAACCGAGGGTTTAGAGGTTGGATTAGAGATAACGATACCTCGAGTGCAATCTAAGTGAACTGTAATGTGAATCTAGCTAGCGTAGCTTGAGAGAGTGTGTCTAGTAAATTATCATAATTGCTTGAGAGAGATTTATGGTAGCTGGAGAGTTCATGATTGATAGAGGCAACTAAGTGACATCTATAAGAAATATACAACCAAGAAAATCAACAACGGAGGAAACCATTACCTTAGACCTTTATTTTAATTGTTTACAATTCAAGCATAGTTAGTTTTCAGCTGTTTATTTATTTTTCAATCTTGTCTTCGTGGTGATATTAAACAAATACAACTAAGCCTTAGTTCTCTGTGGGATTCGACTCCGGACTTTTAGACCGGATTATATTTGCAGCGATCACTTATCCTTTTTAGGACTAGAGTTGGGCCTGATCATGAAGCAAAGGGTAGTGTATATCTTCGAGAAATTTTGGAATCCGGGCACGTGGGCCCGAGGGCATGTTGTTCATTTTACTGAGCGGAGTTGGGGATTTGTATATTTGAATTGTTAACAAGTATTCAAGTATATTCTCATTAGTTGTCCATTATTTGGCTAGTTTCGGAAGATTTGGCAATGATTCGAGTCGTCGGGAAGGCTTGGAGGTCGTTTATGGATATTCGGAGCAAGGTGAGTCTTCTTTCTAACATAGGTGAGTTAAATTGGTTATGTGCTCCTATTTGTGGAGGCTACATACGCACGAGGTGATGAGAGTTCGTGCGTAGCTACTATTATGCTATCGTCTGGGTAGTCTAGGACCCAAAAGCATGTTATATTTGAATTAATTGTGAACCCATTGATGGCTTGAATTACTTAAATCTCATTAAATTAATAAATGGATTTCTAAAACAGACTTAAGCTTTGTTTTCTCAAATTATTAAAGAGAATCGGCCTTCCTTGGATAATTGCTCCATGTTGACTTCTTGACTGACTGACTTTCTGTGTGTGTTTATTTTTGAACGGGCCAAATGCCTCGGCAGATTAATCCATGCATCTATAGGCGCATTGTCGACCCTCGGCAAATGCATATTTATTTTTGTTGGATCGGGTCGTCGCCTCGATGTGATTTGCGCATGCTTGAGTTGTTGCCAAAACTTAATTAAGTTATTATTGCCTTTTTATGTCTTAAAAATATTTGAATTATATTTTAAAAAAGAAATTCTTGAAATTTTCCTATGAAAGAATTACGTGTTTACTTATTTCCTCTATATGGATTAAAATTATGTTTATAAAATAAATCCACCGTTTAATTTATATTAAGGACGAATCATTATTGGGCCATTAGAGAGTGTCAAGGTTGACTATCTCGTCTCTGCTCCTTCGAGATTAGGTGGGATACTCATTGAGTACACGTTGTTTACGTACTCATATTATATTTCTGTGCATTTTTGTTGCACAGGTATAGGCATCTCTAGCAACCTGCTGGGCGTAGCAGCGCGGATGATTCTAGGACTAGGTAAGCTGCATTATTCGATGCAACCCACAGCTAGTGTAGTTCCTTTCAGTATTTTGTATTTTATTCCCTGTCCACTGTATTTCGGACAGATATTGTATTTTATTTACCTTATCAGTAGTTGCTCATGCACTTGTGACACCGGGTTTTGGGATGGTTTTCGAAAGATTTGTACTGATCATTTATTATTTAATTTGAATTGAAGCATAGATTGTTTTAATTATGAAAAATGGAAGGAAAAGACCAATATTTTCAAAGGTATTAAAAGAGAATTTAATTGATAATTTAGTTGGCTTGCCTGACAGAGGTGTCCGATGCCACCACGAACCTTAATGAATTTTGGGTCGTGACAAATAACCAACCCATCACTTTGCATTATCTGGATCGAAAGAACCAGTCAAGATATGATATATAGGTCATATTTTTGTACCAACTGAAATCTTTTGCATAAACAAAAAAAGAAATTTGATTTTAAGTTGTAAAGCAAAATAGACAAAAAAGATATGGATAAATGGAAGGATGAGAGAAAGAGATAAAAAGAATAGCAATGATATAAAATTCCAATATGTAAGGTCTATGAGTAATCTCATAAAAGACAGTCGTCCAAGATATTATATGAATTAATATATTACTAAATCTAATGAGTTAAACTTAAATTAAAGTAAAAAGAAAAAGTTTTATAAGGTAACTGTTCGCTTTAAAATCGAAAATGAAGTCGATACAATTCAACAGAAACTAAGAAATGATCAAATTCGAAAATCATTTCTATATTTATTCTGTAAAAATTCAAGTTTTATTTTTGAATGCAGTTAGACGATACAGCTCTTATTAGTTTAATAGTTTGCTCAAGAATAACTCAATGAATCGGTTGATTGAAACTGCGGGATGGATAGATGTTACAGATGATGAATCAATTTCTTTTATATGTCTGTCACTTTATCTTTGTTAGTGCCGTCTGCCTATAATGATAGATAAATCAAAAACTTTTCATTCAACTTATTCTTTCAATTGAAATTGAGATTTTTTCATATCCTCCTATTTTATTTTGAAAAATTTGAAACCTAGGCAAGTTCTTTTTAAACATATGTAGAAAAAGAACATATTTCTTTTAATTTAGCCCGTTCATGCTTACTATAACTAGTTATTTCAGTTTTCTATTAGCGGCTTTAACTATAACCTCAGCTTTATTTATTGGTCTGAGCAAGATACGACTTATTTAAACTGAATATTTAAAATAAAAAATTCATAAAATAAATCCTTCTGTGGGATTACCGTATTCTATATTTACTCACGTTACCAATTGTCAATTCTTGTTCGTTGCCATTGAGGTTCATGTCAATTCGGATTAATATTTAGGAATCGATATTACCTCTTTTTTTCTCATTTCAAACAAATAAAAATGATTGAAGTTTTTCTATTTGAAATTGTGTTAGGTCTAATTCCTATTACTTTGGTTGGATTATTCGTAATTGCATATCTACAATATTAGCGTGGTGATCAGTTGGACCTTTGATTAATTAACATCTCTTTTTAATGGACCTCCTCCTTTCTTTAATTCACAGGCACAGGAAGTCAAATTCCAATTGTTGTGGAAGTTATTAAATGAATCTATTTTATTCTAATTCAATCTAAGAAGAAAAAAATCATGCTCTATAGGATTTTAAACTACGACATCGGGTTTTAGAGACCCTCGTTCTACCGAACTGAACTAAGAGCGCTTTCTTATCAAAATAGATAAGACTGTAAACAAAAGAATTCTTTTCATAACTACGATACATTTTGTATGCATATACTAGAATAGCATGATAAAAATCAAAGATTATTTCCAATTTGAGGCGATCTCAATGGATCCCTCATTACTGCTCCTTTAACCAGTAATAGGTAGGGATGACAGGATTTGAATCTGTGACATTTTTTGTACCCAAAACAAATGCGCTACCAAGCTGCGTCACATCCCTTCAATTGTTCCACAGTGTAATTATAGAGAATTCCTGTCTTGTTTTCCACATGGTATTTTCTCCATTGATATATACAAATTTTCTGCTAATTTCGTCTTTTTGGTCTCATTTAACATATAATAGTAAAATAAAAGGAAAAGACTTCTCTTATAGATTATATAGAAAATAGTTATATATAATTATATACAAAATATATAAATACAAAACCAGTCGTAAAAATAAATTAGTATTTTTCGGAAATTCTCGGTAAGAAAGAAGGGGATGTATTTTTTTCTGTTTTAATAAAAGGAAAATCTTATTTCCTGAATCATTGTACATTGCAATTTGAATTAGGAATTCTTTGTCCAACTCTAAGAAGCCCTTAACTACATATTAATTTGATCATATATGTATTATCTATCCCAACAAATAATACAAAATAAGGGGGGTTTTCAATGCCAGATCTAAAAATATATATCTCTATGTGGCACCAGTACTAAGTATGCTATGGTTTGGGGCTTTAGCAGGTCTATTGATAGAGATTAATCTTTTTTCCCGGATGCATTGACATTCCCCTTTTTTCATTCTAATTATTGTCAGGGGAAGGAATGAAGAAGATTAGAGATCCAATCAAATATTGGTGATGAATCCCTCTCCCCTTCTTTTCTCTTTTTTCACTTTTTAGAATAAGGGAGGAAATAGAAAGAATAAAAGAAGTGGATGTCACGACCCTATTCCCAAACCCGATCGTGATGGCCCCTCTCGTGAAGACAAGGCCATCCAACAGAACAACAATGTCCTTTTTTAACAGTTAACAAACATAACTAAATGAATAATACGACTTAATGGCATTAATAACTGATATTTACCACCTAACACAGCCCGATCGGGGTGTCACAAGTCACGAGCATCTAAAGAAGACTGAACACCACTACAAGAATAATAATATATACAAAATAAAATCTGAAATCAAAGACAAAGTCCGGTGCCACGAACGCTAGCGGTCACCTTGTCCACTACAGTAGTTTGCTATCAGTAATACCTTCAATCAGCTATTAACCTGCTTCCGGGTGAACAAAACCTGCAACTGCACGCGAGGTGCAGGGAGTAAAGTGAGTACTCCAACTCAATGAGTAATAAGAGTAAATAATAACTGAGCGGCAAGAAATCACGTAAGAGCACTCCATCATGTTATATAGGACAATACAACCCTTTGAGAAAACAGTAAAACCGTAAAAATCCTTTAGAAAATACTTGGTTCAATTTAGAAACCTCTTTTGAAAATATCCTCTTCCAACAATCTAGCATATGAATGCGATATCAGATAGTGCAAGTCAGCACATAAGTCAGCCCCTTCGGGCACAGCACTCCACCAACAAACAACACCAGGGTATCTAGTAAACAGTACAAGAAGTAGCGTGGATGCCAATGATATGAGAGTGCTAAATGTCATGACACGTAGTACAAACAGGAACCAATGCATGAATGCAATGCAATGCACATGACTGATGCGGCGCGCAACCCGATCCGTTTGGATACCCGCGCTCACTGTGGAGGTTCAGACTGCGGAGGGGCTCCTACAGCCCAAACGCAATATCAATATCACACTGCTGCGACGTGCAGCCCGATCCATCCTTAGTCCAGAAAATGCATACATAACACTGCTGCGGTGCGCAACCCGATCCATGCTCAGTCCAGAAAAGCACATAAGCCACTAGGGCAATATTCAAATAACAGTTCTCAATTCCGAACGTTAAAAAATGTAGTTTAAGTTTTAAAACCTTAGAAGTATGTCTGGACATTTCAAAACAGTGTTTAACTTAGGACCGAAATCATTTAACATGCTAAGGATCATGGAAATAGTGATAATAATTCCCAAAGGATTCAAATAATTGGCACGAAGCCCAAAATATGGTAATCAGTCCAAATCATGATGATAACAAGAAGTTTCAGCCGAATACGCAGTAATTTCATCAATCGGGACGGACCAAGTCACAATCCCCAACGGTGATCTACCCCACGCTCGCTATCCGGCATCCAAGTCACCTCGATACAGCACTATGATGTGCAAATCCGGGGTTTCATACCCTCACGATATCATTTACAAGCATTACTCACCTCGAACTGGTGAAATTCTTCGCTTGCGATGCCTTTGCCCCTCAAATTAGCCTCCACGCGCATCGAATCTAACCAAAATTAGAGCGAATACATTACAATATGCCAAGGGAACAATACCCAATCGAAAACAATCAAAATATGGAAAAAATCTCGAAACTAGCAAAACCCGAGCCCCGGGCCCACTTCTCGAAAAATTACAAAACTCACATTACCAGATTCCTCGTCTCGCCACGAGTCCATACATACCAAGAACTCCCAAATCCAAGATCACATGACCTATCAAATCCTAATTTGAAATATCAAAATTCAAGCCCTAGCTTTATCCCATTTTAATGAATTTCAACCAATTTTCATGTTAAATCTAACATAATCTCATGTATTTATGCCAAGGGACTTACCTCCAATAGATTCCCAGTCAAAACTCTCTTTTATTCTCGACAAAAGCTCTCAAGGTCGCCCAAAAATGGTGGAAAATATCCCAAGCTCGCGGATGAAATATTCAATAAAAACCCTTCTGCCCAGGCCGATTTTCGCTTCTGTGGTCCCGCTTCCGCTTATGCGGGACTGCTTCTACAGCCAAATCCCCGCTTCTGCGGATATTCCTTTAAAATTCCAAAGCCGCTTCGGCGGCCAGATTTTCGCTTCTGCGGACCCGCTGATGTGGATAATGGTCCGCTTCTGTGGAACTACCTTACCACCCCAGGGACCGCTTCTGCGGTGAGTCCTCCACTTAAGCGCCTCCGCTTCTGCGGTCCAAGACCCGCAGAAGCGATAATACCATATGCAGCAACCTACAACAATATGCAAACTCCCAAAACTTCCCGTTTAACCATCCGAACTCATCCTGAGGCCCCCGGGACCTCAACCAAAAGCACCAACTCATCCTAAAATGTTATCCAAACTTGTTCCAGTCCAAAACACATCAAACAACACTAAAATCATCAATTCACATCGGATTCAAGCCTAAGTTTCTTCAAAACTTTCGAAATGCGCATTCGATCAAAAACCTGACCAAAACGCCTGCGAATGACCTGAAAATTTGCACATCCAAAATCACCTAACGAAGCTACTGCAACTCTCAGAATCCCATTCCGACACTTGGATCAAAATCTCACCTATCAACCGGAATTTGCCAAAATACCAACTTCGTCAATTCGAGCCTAATTCTACATTGGACCTGCAAAATCAATTTCGATCGCGCTCCTGAGTCACAATTCACCTCCCGAAGCTAACTGAATCGCTGGAAATCGCATCCGAGCACTCTAACTCATTAGTCAACGTCCGGTTGACTTTTCCAACTTAAGCCTTCCATAAAGAGACTAAGTGTCTCATTTTCCGCCAATACCAATTCAAATCAACTCTAACACACCACATACTGATAATGAAACATGAACAAGAATAAAACGGGGAAAACAGAGTAGTAACACATGAGAAGACGGGTCGGGTCGTCACATCCTCCCCAACTTAAAAAATCGCTCGTTCTCGAGCGTACCCAGAGTTGTACTAGAAGCCAACCAATGGCTGAATGGCCTTACCAAGAATATACCCGGGGTGATCCCATGTCACCCTATCTCACATAGGTCTAATAATACAACACACCTGAAATTTCACAGTCCATATAGACCATAAACCATAGAGCCACCTTGCACCTTTAGAATTCATACACAAGATCAGAACCTCACGTCTACAATCGGAATAAACCCGAACTAGCTGTAATAACCCATACCTGCTACTTCAAGTGAAGCCATATGATATACCACATAATCCAAACACTCGGAACGATAGACTCTATGCATAGTAGTTGCCCACAACAACCAAAAACCGATAGAAAACCTCTTACTAGCTAATGCCTTATTCCAACACTTCCATATACTGCCAACGACAAATGAAATACGCAATAAATCGATCATTCCTCTGATTACCCATTCATGAAGCCACTTCCTTTTTTACCTATTCCACAATAGATTTTCGGGCCAGACCTCAATATTATCCTTCTAATCAGCTAGAATCAAATCTGTTCGCATTCATTAATGACTCCAATGGCCACCTCAAATCCAACACACCTCGCTGGTGGTATGACAACTCAATACGGGCCTAAGCCACAACTTGCATAATACACGCACCAATGAGAAATGATCTGAACATACTCAAACCATGACAAATGACTCAACGAAAGAGCTGTACCTCAAGCTCATCAGTACCATCACAACACCAGGATGAGACCCCGTCTCACATTATAAAATAGATAACATGAATCTACCCCGAAAGGTCATAACTCCACGTAGCCTCGCTACATATGCGCGATCCTATCCAAACACTGTTACACATGAGGCACCTCAAGTGACTATGCTCAAAATTGACAATTGCGCACAATTTGATATCTGGAACTAAAGCAATTAATTACACCCACGGTGAAGCAAGTAATATACACCATTCAATCCTGAAAGGACACAACCGATGCGCTATTCGACGAGCAACACCCAATACGAACTTTCCTTAGAAACCAGGAAGCAAGGCATACAAAGTAACATATGGAAAACTATTCTCAACATCACATTTTTGCGGCGCGCAACCCGATCCAAATAACATACCCATAGCGGTCGTAAGCATACTGAGTGCATAATGATATCTACTTATAGCGTTGTAAGCTACAAAACTCAACTTCCACTATGAATCTCGATAACACCGCACTATATGGGTCCACAGTCCGAAAATCATAATGCCTCACAGCACAGAAAAGCAACTCATAGATTTCCCCAGATCACTAGCAGGTTCATTAACGATCGAATCAACCTATCCTTCATCAATACATTTCAGGGCCAACCAAGCCAACTCAAGCTAAACCCGTATCCAATCAGATTACCAACAAACTCATTACCAAGAAGCCTGAAGTTGCTCCTTCCACTACTATAACTCATGCCAGAGCTGTACGATACGGTGCGCGACACCACGTCAATACCGAAATCCACAATCTCGCCAGGCGATATGCCCGGCCACAAGTAACGCATCTGAAAAAGTGCCTCAATACCGAAACTGAATTAATGGTAGAAACCCCTATACTGACATCCGTCACAATGGCCCAATTAAGGAAAGAAATCCTTCCCAGCTGTCCGCTGGTCTTTGGAGTGCAACCATTCTGCTAGAACATATTCTGATGCACCTCGCCATGCAATCTGTGACATTTTCCGACATAATCCATAGCACAATAGTCTAGAATAACCCAACATTGAGACAACCAGTCTACACCCCACTATCATATCCCAAATCTAATATACCAAGCAAAGAAAGATCCATTCGGGCTTCCGAACCCCAATAGCCACTAACGGTACCAATACACACTATCCACAACCACTACATAGCCTGAACATGAGAACTCCTAGTTTCCAACTCCATATAGCACACGAATCACTTTACCTGATCCCAAATTCCGCCATATAAATACATATCATATCTTGAGTACCCAATCATTCCGCGAATGATATTCTAAAATTCTCCGTGCCATCAAACACACTCAAATATTAGCAGTCGATCCAACAAGAAAATGTCGCAACACTACCGAAGTACCATCAACTTAATCACATTGCCCTTTTTCTTCAGCATATACCCTCATCAAATCACTATTATTGGCAATACCATTTTCCTTAGTCATATGAGGATCATTCACCCTAATCATTTGAAGATCGATTCTTCAATCACTTGCAACCGTCCGTGTTGCTTAAGAATTTAATGACTTTCCATTCCTAACGAGACTGAACCTTACACACACAAATTCAAATTCTCCATAATATATTGCTTATACCATACCACACTAGGATAACATGAGAGCTCCATCTCCCTTTTCCTAACCACAAACATCTATGTATTCCTCTAGTCAAGAACTCTCCATCAATCTCATCTAAAAGAGAAATCACTACATATTCCATGCTTCGCATGCCCATAGGAAATATATACTTCTCTAAACCACGGAAAAACTCATCAAGACACGTCGAACATAAGTCCACACTGTCTAAGACCCATAGGCCACTAGATACTCCCTCAAATGCTTCCAGAAATACCACATTCCAGAATTCTTTACTTTGAAGAACTTCTTGCGAATCTGAATTCGTTACCATTACTTTCCCGATACTGATGCATAGAATCCCATAATTAACATAAAAATACCACAAGTCTTGACCTTCTCCAATAAAAAAACATAAGCTCTAACCACATACACAAACTTACGACACCTGGTTATGTCATGTAAATCTTGAACACGTTAAAACCATTCTCAAGAGTCATTCACTCTTATTCAAACTGCAAATTACCTGACTTAACGAACAGAACCACTCGTGCCTTATTAGCACTCTGACATCGCAGAACATGATCTCATACCAATACAAACCACCATCTTCCTTCTCTATACACTGCGCATTCTTTACCAGCAACAGCTCAAGACATTCTATTATTTTCACACATCTACAAAGCATCGTATAACCTTTATCAAAATTTTCCTTCACGCGTGCCATCCTCGGCTCAATTTCTGCAACCAGAACTGATCCGCCAACCCTCAAAACAGAACTAACATAGCTCCTACCCGTGCAATCAGCTAATCAATAGCAACCTCCCCAACTTGGCCCGAAGCCACATATCAGGACACACTCAATAGCCCATAATACTTTTACTCTAATGGTGCCACAATACCATAGTGAGATTAAACTCAAATCATTTACAAGTTTGTGAAAAACATATCATCTAGTACTGTAATCCTCTGCAACCCTCGCATTCATCCCCACATCAGCTGAGTCCACTCTCTTAAGCGACCCAAATTTTCAAATTATAACACGTACCTTTCAATTACACATGGGATATTCTAACGGACACATAAGGATCATACAACTCAAGAACACTCCGCAGGTGATAACCCACCTGCTTCGCCTCAATTTAGTATTTCAGCACACCTCCCACCGCCATACACCTAATACCGCCAATTTAGTCTTCCTGAGTCTGAACTCACACTGCCACAAGTATTGCACTTTACTTTCCAACTAGGAGGTACGAGAATATTCTCCATGCACCTATAACTCAGGGCTACACAACAAATCACATTAGGAAATGAACACTTAATAGTTCATCTATTATCCAGCAGACTCCTTCGTCACTACCAAGTCATTTAAATACACCTCGCAGCACTAACATACCACATGAGTATCCAACCGCCATTCTGGCTAATAAGGGCAATACCGAACACATAAGTTCAAAACATTTGCTCACACCATCAGCACCTCGATGCCCAAGCCATAGGCAAAGATTCGGCCTCAAGTCCTCCAGACTGGCACAACACCAAACTCACGGAGATCACATCTCGCCCCTTGATCGGGAATCACAAGCCATCAAGACACATACAATACTGAGCGCTCACGTGCGCATACAGATGTGTGGAAGGAATTTGAAGAGTTACATCTCAAGCTGAATCAAGTACGCACGATAAGAATTCCAAGAAAGTGAAGTTTTCCTAAAGGTTTTGCAGCCTCTCGAGGATAAATACAGATGTCTCCATAACGATCCGCGAGACTCTACTAAACCTGCTCATGACTCGTGAGACCTAGTAACCTAGGCTCTGATACCAACTTGGCACGACCCAATTCCCAAACCCGGTCGTGATGGCGCCTCTCGTGAACAAAAGGCCAGCCAACAGAACAACAATGCCCCTTTTTAACGGTTAACAAACATAAATGAATGAATAATACGACATAATGGCATTAATAACTGATATTTACCACCCAACACAGCCCGACCGGGGTGTCACAAGTCACGAGCATCTAAAAAAGACTGAACACCACTATAGGACCAATAATATATACAAAATAAAATCTGGAATCAAGGATAAATTTCAGTGCAAATGCTGGCGGTCACCTTGTCCGCTACAGTAGTATACTAATAGTAATACCTTCAATCAGCTATTAACCCGCTTTCGGGTGAATAAAACCTCCAACTGCACGCGAGGTGCAGGGAGTAAAGTTACTACTCTAACTCAATAAGTAATAAGAGTAAATAATAACTGAGCGACAAGAAATCACGTAAGATCACTCCATCATGCTATATAGGACAGTACAACCCTTTGACAAAACAGTGAAACCGTAAAAATCCTTTAGAAAATACTTGGTTCAATTTAAAAACCTCTTTTCAAAATATAATCTTCCAACAATCAAGCATATGAATGCGATATCAGATAGTGCAAGTCAGCACATAAGTCATCCCCTTCGGGCACAGCACTCCACCAACAAACAACACCAAGGTATCTAGTAAACAGTGCAAGAAGTAGCGTGGATGCCAATGATATGAGAGTGTTAAATATCATGACACGTAGTACAAACAGGAACCAATGCATGAATGCAATGCAATGCACATGACCGCTGCGGCGCGCAGCCCGATCCGTTTGGGTACCCGCGCTCACTGTGGGGGTTTAGACTCCGGAAGGGCTCCTACAGTCCAAGCGCAATATCAATATCACACAGCTGCGGCATGCAGCCTGCTCCATCCTCAGTCAAGAAAATGCACACATAACACTGCTGCGATGCGCAGCCCGATCCATGCTTAGTCCAGAAATGCACATAAGCCACTAGGGCAATATTCAAATAACAGTTCTCAGTTCTGAACGTTAATGTATGCAGTTTAAGTTTTAAAACCTTAGAAGTATGTCTGGACATTTCAAAATAGTGTTTAACTCAAGACCGATATCATTTGACATGCTAAGTATATTGGAAAAAGTTATAATAATCCCTAAAGGATTCAAATAATCTGCACGAAACCCAAAACATGGTAATCAGTCCAAATCATGATGATAACAAGTAGTTTCAGCCAAATATGTAGTAATTTCATCAATCGGTACGGACCAAGTCACAATCCCCAATGGTGCTCTACCCCACGCTCGCTATCCGGCGTGCAAGTCACCTCGCTAAAGCACTATGATGCGCAAATTCGGGGTTTCAAACCATCATGATATTATTTACAAGTATTACTCACCTCGAACCGGTGAAATTTCTCGCTCGCGATGCCTTTGCCCCTCAAATTGGCCTCCACGTGCGTCGAATCAAGCCAAAATTAGAGCGAATACATTACAATATGACAAGGGAAAAATACCCAATCGAAAACAATCAAATATGGTAAAAATCTCGAAACTAGCAAAACCCGAGCCCTGGGCCCACTTCTCAAAAAATTACCAAACTCACATTACCGGATTCCTCGTCTCGCCACGAGTCCATACATAACAAGAACTGCCAAACCCAAGCTCAAATGTCATATCAAATCCCTAGGTTTACCTTTTTTTTAATGAATTTCAACTAATTTCCAAGTTAAATCTAACATAATCTCGTGTATTTAGGCCAAGGGACTTACCTCCAATCGATTCCCAGTCAAAACGCTCTTTTATTCTCGCCAAAAGCCCTCAAGGTCGCCCAAAAATGGTGGAAAATATCCCAAGCTCGCGGATGAAATATTCAACAAAAACCCTTCTGCCCAGGCCGATTTTCGCTTCTGCGGTCCCGCTTCTACTTCTGCGGCCAAATCCCCGCTTCTGCGGATATTCCTTTAAAATGCCAAAGCCGCTTCTGCGGCTAGATTTCCGCTTCTGCAGATCTTACTCTCAAGGTCAACACCGCTTCTACGACTATTTTTCCGCTTCTGCGGACCCGCTGATGAGAATAATGGTCCTCTTCTGTGGAACTACCTTACCACCCAAGAGACCGCTTCTACGGTGAGTCCTCTGCTTAAGCGCCTCCGCTTCTGCGGTCCAAGACCCTCAGAAGCGAGAATACCAGATGCGGCAACCTACAGTAATAATCAAACTCCCAAAACTCCCCGTTTAACCATCTGAACTCATCCCGAGGCCCCTGGGACCTCAACTAAAAGCACCAACCCATCCTAAAATGTTATCCAAACTTGTTCCAATCCTCAAAATACATCAAACAACAGTAAAATCATCAATTCACATCGGATTCAAGCCTATGTTTCTTCAAAACTTCCGAAATGCGCATTCGATCAAAAATTCGACCAAAACACCTCCGAATGACCTGAAATTTTGCACACACATTCAAAATCACCTAACGAAGCTACTGTAACTCTCAGAATCCCTTTACGACCCTCAGATCAAAATCTCATCTATCAACCGAAATTTGTCGAAATACTAACTTCGCCAATTCGAGCCTAATTCTATACCGGACCTCCAAAATCAATTCCGATCACGCTCCTGAGTCATAATTCACCTCCCGAAGCTAACCGAATCGCCGGAAATTACATCCAAGCCCTCTAACCCATTAGTTAACATTCGGTTGACTTTTCCAACTTAAGCCTTCCTTAAAGAGACTAAGTGTCTCATTTTCCGCCAATACCAATTCAAATCAACTCTAACACACACATACTGATAATGAAACATGAAGAAGCATAAAATGGGAAAAATGGAGTAGTAACACATGAGACGACGGGTCGGGTCGTCACAGTGGATTCAACATTTGGGCTCAAATTTGAATTAACTGAATATTAATAATAGAGGAATGGGGGTAGAATAGAAGATCTAGGGCAAGAGTATTATACAACATACTTAAATGATTACTTCAATTTGAAATATACTTTAGAAAAATTATTGTATTTTACTATGACTTTGCTTTGCTATTACTTTATTTTCTTGATTTTAATCTATTACTTTTAGAATTGCATTTCAAGTTAGTAACTTCGATTTTATCCTTTCTTCATTTTGAATTAAAAATAGAAGAGTTGAGTAAATCAAAAATCCAAAGGAGGTTCATGACCAAGGGGAAAGATGTCCGAGTAATGGTGATTTTGAAATGTACTAGTTGTGTCCGAAACAGTGTTGATAAGGTATCAAGAGGTATTTCAAGATATATTACTCAAAAGAATCGGCACAATACGCCTCATCGATTATAATTAAAAAAATTTTGTCCCTATTGTTACAAACATACGATTCATGGGCAGATAAAGAAATAGAGCGAACCAAGTACATGTGTCTTACCCTTTTATGGAAGGGAAAAAAATGATATTATATATATAACATATTTTAATAGAAAATAAACAAATCTTATTTTTTTAAAATCCAATTTTGGGTGGATTTAAACTAAATTAAAATTAGGAAATAAGATTTTAACGATAAGGAATAAATTAAACAACCAAACCATGGATAAATCCAAGCAACCTTTTCTTAAATTCAAGCGATCGTTCCGTAGGCGTTTGCCCCCGATTCAATCGGGGGGTCGAATTTATTATAGAAACATGAGTTTAAAAAATTATTACAAGTCCCAATTGATTCAACAATTAGATTATTGGAGTTATCGGGTTATTAGTTTAGGATTTACTTTTTAACCATAGGAATCCTTTCGGGAGCGGTATGGGCTAATGAAGCGTGGGGGTTGTATTGGAATTGGGACCCAAAAGAAATATGGGCATTTATTACTTGGATCGTATTTGCAATTTATTTACATACTCGAACAAATAGAAATTTGCAAGGTGCAAATTTTGCAATTGTAGCATCTATAAGCTTTCTTATAATTTGGATATGCTATTTTGGGGTCAATCTTTTAGGAATAGGGTTACATAGTTATGGTGCTTTTCCATCAACATTTAATTGAATTCAAGACAAGTTATTACAAATACAAGAGCGGGCGGCACATTGTATGAACCAGCGTGCGGACCGTGTAAATCAAATATTGTATTGATGATTCACACGTTTTTCTACCATATGTAGTTCAATTTCATTGTTTTTACTTAACTTAAGAGTTAAGAGAAGAAAAAAAGTCTTCTTTTTTTTCATTGTCCAAGAATGTTTTTCAAAACAAAGATAAGTATTTTTTATTTCAGTCATCCAAATTATCTATAAAAAAATTAGATACAATAACTTCGACCTTGTCAACTGCTAATGAAAAACCAAAATCCGGGTATATACCAATACCTATTACGGGTAAAAAGATGTTGATCGAAAGAAATAACTATCGCGGTCCAAAATCAAAAAAAAGAATCCTTCGGGGCATTAAATAGCTTGTATCCATAGAACATCTAGCGTGACATAGATAATGAATAAATATGAGTTAATATCATTTCAATTGCCATTACAAAAGTAATTGGTATTTTCGAAATTAAAAGATATTTTTGGCCGGTAATTATTCCAAAAACTACTATCAATTCGGCAACAAAACCACTCATACCTAGTAATGTGGTGACATAAATCCCTCCCTACAACTCATGAATTATGAATTCTCACAACAACAAGGTCTACTCGACATGAATTCCGTGTTAATAAAACTTTTCACATGAATCTTTCACAAAATTTCCAACTAATACTAATATTATCAACTAATCTGAATGTTTGATTATTATACCATTGTATTTGATTTGCCAAATACATAATTATTGTATACTCTTTCATATATATAGCGCAACCCAATTTTTATTTTTACTTTTTTTTAAATGAAAATACTGTCACGACCCGAAATTTCCACCCTTGGGGGTCGTAATGGAGCCTACTCCTAGAAGCTAGGCAAGCCATAAACCTTTGAAAATCATTAGTTCCTTTTTGTTTTATTCTTGTTAAACAATTAAATTGATAATAGATAGCAGTTAAATAACATCAGTAAAATAAACTTTTAGCGGAAGTCTTAGATAAATAGAAAACCAAAATGCACAATAACCAATACATGCCTCTACTCAGCACCTGGTGGCATAACGTACACGGACTATCTAAGAGTCCTAAATACAAAGTCTGAAAATAAAGACACACTTTCTCATAAACGAGGAGATTAAACAGGAATATAAAAGATAGAGGAGATGGCGGGCCTGCGAACGCTAGCAGGACTATCTCGGGATCTCGTGGACAGAAGGCCTGCTCCCAAACTACCGTTGTGCGTTGTATGCTGCTCTGGTATCAGGATCTTTGCAAAATAGCACATAGTGTAGCATCAGCACAACCGACCCCATGTGCTGGTAAGTGTCTGGCCTAACATCAGCAAGGTAGTGACGAGGCTAGGACTAGATTCCAGATAAACCTGTGCCGTTATATTCATATAC
This sequence comes from Nicotiana glauca, assembly GCA_026770625.1. Classification (NCBI taxonomy): domain Eukaryota; kingdom Viridiplantae; phylum Streptophyta; class Magnoliopsida; order Solanales; family Solanaceae; genus Nicotiana; species Nicotiana glauca. The sequence goes on along the minus strand of MU701137.1, from coordinate 223,024 downwards.
ATTGGAAAATAAACATCAACAAACACTTTACTGGGAGGGGAACCTGCTTCGGGGATAACATATAATACATAACCTCAAAAGAATAATAATGGAAAAATCAATAATTTAACTGTCACGATCCAAAATCCAATAAGAGTCGTGGTGGCGCCAGACACCACTGTCAGGCAAGTCAACTAAATTATCAATTAAATTCTCTTTTTAATTACCTTTGATAATCTAGGATTATTCCTTTTGTTTTTCATAATTAAACCAATATCTACTTCAATTCAAATTAAGTAATAACTATTAGTACACATCTTCCAAAAACCATCCCAGAACCCGGTGTCACAAGTGCATGAGCATCTATTAAGAAGGAAAATAAAATACAACATCTGTCCGAAATACAAAGGACATGGAATAAATAAATAAAATACTGAAAGGAACTACACTAGCTGTGGGTCGTCTCGAACAATGTAGCTCACCTAGTCCTAGTATCATCCGCGCTGCTACGCCCAATAGGCTGCTAGAGATACATATACCTGTGCAACAAAAATGCACAGAAGTGTAGTATGCATACGTAAATAACGTGTACTCAATGATTATCCCGCCTAATCTCGAAGAAGTAGGACGAGATGGTCAACTTTGACACTTACTAGAGGTCAATTAACAATATTTTAGAAATCTGAGGAAAAACATGGATTTATATAGTAGTTCTATGTTACGAAGTCGGACAATAGGTAAACACCTTCAACAAATAATCAAGGGCTTTCAAGGTTTATTCTTTATTATCTTATCAATTTATATCAATCCACGAAGGGCAATTTCACGTTTAAAAATCCTCAAGCCACAAATAACATACGAAAATCACACCTAGGTGACGGCCCGATCCAACAGGAATGTAAATTGTGCACTGCCGAGGGTCGAATGGCCCGAGCCATAGATGTAGCTATTTAATATGCCGAGGCTTTCGGCCCATTCCATAAATAAACACATACCGTGCTCGTGAATCATGCATGCGACGCAGGTACACATAAAACACATGCTCAAGTAACCAATTAAGAATTTATCGGGGAATAATTATCCAAATAATACCAATTCTCCTTTAACAACCTTTAAGAAATGAAGCTTAATCCTTTTAGAAGTTTACATACTAATTCAATGTAATTTAAGCAATTCAAGCTATCCAGAGGTTCACAAATAATCCAAGTAAACATGTTTTTGGGTCCTATCTACCCGGACAATAGCATCATAGTAGCTACGCACGGACTCTCGTCACCTCGTGCGTACGTAGCCCCCACAAATAGGAGAACATTATCAATTATTTCATCAATGGGTACAATTCCCTCTTACAAGGTTAGAAAGAAGACTCACCTCGCTCCGAAGATCCACACCGGCATTCCACGCCCTTCCGAAGACTCTAATTGATGCACCACGCTCCAAAACTAGCCAACGGTTATGCAAATCCATTAATATATGCTCAATTATTCATTACAATCTAATTTATAGCAATTCCTCACTCCGATCGGAATGTTGACAAAAATTCCCTTGGGCCCACGCGCCCGGAATCTGAAATTTCTCGAAGGTAAAGTTTACCCATGACCTTAGGAACTCAAATATATAATTTTCACTAAATTCCATACTCAATATCATGGTTAAATTCCAAGAATGTAATTTCAAGGTTTTGCACCAAAACCCAACTTTTTCTACGATTTTCCAAGTCTAAATCCATAGATAAACCTTGTATTTAACCAAAGCTAGCATAAATTACTTACCACATGATAAGTGACGAAAATGGTGCCTCAAAACTGGTCCCCATCGACTCTAATGGAAAAAATGGGGTTGAAATTAACTCAACCCCGAATTTTAAAGACCTCACTGCCCCAGTCATTTCCGCACCTGCAGACCCTGGACCGCTTTTGTGGTTCCGCAGGTGCGGTCACCAGGCCGCTTCTGCGATCCACCCTGGCCACCCTAGCTTCTGCTTCTGTGCTTCCTTTTCCACACGTGTAGTCTCGCATCTACGGTCCAATCTCCCCTCACCAAAATCCGCATTTTCTATCTTCCTGGCCGCTTCTGCGGCTCTGCACCTGCGACCAAATCTTCGCAGGTGTGGAAATACCAGATATCAGCTGCCTCAGCTTTTCTTCAACTCCAAATTCGATCCGTTAACCACCCATAATCCACCCGAGGCCCCCTGAACCTCAACCAAACCTACCAACAAACCCCAAAATACATTACGGACTTGCTCGAGGCCTCAAATCATATCAAACAACGCTAAAACCATGAATTATACCCCGATTCAAGCTTTATGAACTTTAAAATTTCCAACTTCCATTTCTGATGTTTAAACCTATCAAATCACGTCCGATTGACCTCAAATTTTTCTCAAAAGCCATATTTAACATTCCGAACCTACTCCAACTTTCGAAATCGAATTCCAACCCCGATATAAAAATGTCCATCTCTGGTCAAACTTCTCGAAATCCTTCAAATTTCTATCTTTAGCCAAATGATTTCAAAATGACCTACTGACCTCCGAATTCACTTCCGATCACGCTCCCAACTCCAGAATCACCATACGGAGCTATTCCCAGACTCAGAATCCCAAACGGACATCAATAACACTGAAATGCACTTCAAGCCAAACTTAAGAAATTTCTGCCAAAATGCTAACTTCCACAATAGGCGCCAAAATGCACCCGGGTTATCCAAAACCCAATCTGGGCATACGCCCAAGTCTGAAATCATCATAAGAACTTGCTAGAATCTTCAGATTCCGATTCTGAGGTCGTTTACTCAAAGTTCCAATCCTAGTTCATTCTTTCAACTTTAAGCTTCTGAAATGAGAACTCTCTTCCCAATTCAACTTCGAACTTCCCGAAATTCAATTCCGACCACATGTACCAGTCATAACACCTGAAATGAAGCTACCCATGGCTTCAGACCACCGAACGACGCACTAAGACTCAAAACGACCAGTCAGGTCGTTACATTCTCTCCCACTTAAACATACATTCGTCCTCGAACATGCTGAGAGCTACACTAAAGTATCCTGAAATCGCTGTTAAACTTCTTATGCACCTTCCTGTGCTACCACAACTCGGTTGAGCACATTAGCTCGATACATTATGAAGATATTCTCTTTTATTCAAATAGATACGACTTAAGGCCCAATTCCAACTTCCGAAATTCTATGCCCGGCATGATTCTACTATAAGGTCACCACATTAATCACCACCCGCTGTACTCAAACATAGCTACACAACTCTGTTGAATTCATACTTAGCATCACTTTACTTCCCGGACCACAATAACCTTTTTCTGATCAACTTAGTATAAATCTTACTAATCTGATGCTTCAATTTCACCCCATGACATACATGGTCTTACTCCAACCTTTACAATACCGCTACGACGGAAGAGATGTGAGGAACTTCATAACCAACTGTTTAGCCAACCAAACATTGAGCCTATACTTCTGACAAGTAACATTACCACATTCTAAACCAAATAATGATCTATGCCCCTTAATATATTTCATGTAATCAGATTGCACTAATCCTAAATCCAATAACCTCGTCTCACCCAGTATGAACTGCTCAGGAAATGAGCCACCCTGACATGACCAAAAGTCTCATACGAAGCTACAATGTACCAATAGGATACCAATTATAATGCGATACAAAAAGGAATATGAACTCTGAAAGGAATTTTAATTACCCCACTCGCGAATCCTACATGCGACGCGGGCGCACAACTAATATGAGCTTCCTTCAGAAAATAGGAAATAGAACACAATAAATAGATATGGGGAACTGTATTGAACATTACGCTGTTGCGGCGCGTAACCCGATCCAAGCAACATAACCATGGCGGTGCGCCACCTGATCCAAATAACACACCCATGGCGGCGTGCCAACCGATCCACACGTAGAACTCACATAAGGAGATGCACCGAGCTAAATTGCTCATTACAACAAGATATCTAATTTGATCACAAGCACGCTAAGTGCATAATACCATCCCCAAGGGGACATATAGCGCCTTAAGCTACAAAACTCAAGCACAATTGAGGTGCGATATACAATCTGAATCTCAAGAGCCATTTTGCTCATAATACGTCATTTCCACGAGGATCCTTAACACATAAACAATTTCTCAAGTCGTCCCACAAGTCACACGGCACAATATATCATTACATGAAATTGTTGAAGACGAAATAACACCCTGACTACTCCATAAGGAGAGCATTACTAAAATGAACACAACTAGCTTGATATAAAGCCACGTTCACTTCTACCTCAATCCACTTATCTCAAGCCGATTTCATATTGCACCAACAAGGATAATAACCTTTCAAAGGTCCATTGTAACTCCCCTTTCCTCAATACTTGGTTTAAATCTTTAGTCAAACAAGTTACTACATGTCACACTTGTACAATCTTCCTGTGGGACACGCTCCCACAATCTTCCGAAATAAATAACGGGTCCGCACATCTAAACCATCGGCCGCACTAACACTAAAAAGCGATTAAGAATCTTTAACCAGGATGCAAAGACTCTTTCACAACACATCGATCTCCGGTGTTGCTGAATACAATACCAATTTACTTTAACATTCCACCCTTTTCTTGCTCATCTGAGCCCGTGACATCCTTACCAGCACCAAACTGCAACCTCGATCCCCACTTCGAATTTCCATGCTACTCACTGCACCCAACATGCCAACATACGATAGAACATGGTCTGCATCGTAACTCTGAAACCATTAATATCTTAACACTTCATCACATAAGAAATTTTCACTCAACTCACTTCAGGAGAATCATAGTAAAACACAGGTAAATTCCCATAACCGTAGGATATGCAAATCTCTAAGTAGTGGTCCAAGCCACCATAGTCCTTCAGAAATCCGCTACCACTTAACCAGCCATAATAGAAGAATGCTTTAGAATAATATAAATTACGGTGGTCGACAAGCCTCGTATGCACCGCCATAGATCACAGGTGTCACGACCCAAAATCCACTAAGGGTCGTGGTGGCGCCGGACACCTCTGTCAGGCAAGCCAACTAGAATACTTAATTAAATCCTCGGTATAACAATTTTGAAAATATTTCTTTTATACAATTTAAACAAGACTCAGTATATTCCTAAGAATAAATAATAAAATATTTAAACAACTTTTAAGATTTCCGAATAAATCCAATTACATCCCCAGAACCCGATGTCATAAGTACATAAGCAGCTACTGATAAGAAAAATAAAATACAACCTCAGTAGGAAGTACGGTGGACAGGGAATAAAATACAAAGGCTGAAAGGAACTACCTAGCTGCGGTCGCCTCAAATGATGCAACTCACCTAGTCCCAGAAATGTCTGTGCTGCTCAGTAAGCTGCTAGAGGTGTATATACCTGTGCAATAAAAATGCACAGAAGTGCAGTATGAGTACGTAATCAACGTATACTCAGTGAGTATCCCGCCTAATCCCGAAGGGGTAGAGACGAGATGGTCAATGTTGACGCTCTCTAATGGTCCAATAATGATTCATCCTTAATATGTATATATTAAACAGTGGGTTTATCTTATAAACATGATTCTAATCCAGATAGAGGAAACAAGTAAACATATAATTCTTTCATGGGAAATTTCATTATGTTTTCTCTTTATTATTAACAAAATGATTTCGAGCCAGAGTGAGGCGGCAACAACTTATTTAAGTTCCAGGCAGCAACACAAGCATGCGAAAATCACAACGAGACGACGACCCGATCTAACAGAAATAAATGTGCACTTGCCGAGGGTCGACGGCGTGCCGATAGATGCATCTATTAATCTGCCAAGGCGTTCGGCCCGTTCCAAAATAAACACACACGGACAGACAATCAGTCAAGAAATCAACATAGAGCAATTATCGAAGAAAGGCCAATTCTCTTTAAATAATTTGAGAAACCAAAGCTTAAGTCTTTTTTTTAGAAAACCATTTATAAATTTAATGTGATTTAGGCAATTCAAGCCATCAATGGGTCCACAATTAATCCAAATATAACATGCTTTTTGGTACCCGGACAATAGCATAATAGTAGCTATGCACAGACTCTCATCACCTCGTGCGTACGTAGCCCCCACAGATAGGAGCACAAAACCAATTTAACTCACCTATGGGGTAAATTACCCCTCACAAGACTAGAAAGGAGACTCACCTCACTCCGAAGACTCATAACCGGCACTATACATTCTTCCGAAGGCTTGAACCGACGCACAATGCACCAAAATTAGCCAATTAATGACAAACTAATGAGAACATGCTCAAATACTTGTTAACAATTCAAATTATACAAATTCCCAACTCCGCTTACTGAAATGACCAAAATATCCTCGATCCCACGCGCCCGAATTCCGAAATTTCTCGAAGATAAAGGTTACCCATGACCTTAGAAACTCGAATATGTAATTTTCTCTAAATTCCATACCCAAAATCGTGATCAAAATCCAAGATTTCTAATTTCTTAGCTTTTCAACCAAAACCCCAAATTTACACTAATTTTCATGCTTAAATCCATACATAATTGATATATTTAACTCAAAAGTGATGGGGATAACTTACCTTAACATTGACGACGAAATTCCTCTCTTCAATCTACCCAAAAATTGCCCAGGCCATGAAGAAATGGGAGAAATGAACTCAACCCACGATTTAAATCAACCTCACTGCTCCAGTTATTTCCGCACCTGCGGACCTTGGACCGCTTCTGCGGTTCCGTAGGTACGGTCAAAAACCGCTTTTGCGATCAGCCCTGACCGTCCCCTTTTTTGCTTCTGCGATATCCACTTTCGCAGATGCAGTACCGCTTCTACAGAACCTTGACTGCATCTGCGGTCCATGAACCCTCGATCATATCTGCTTCTGCGACTCCCTCTAACGCTTTTGCGGTCCCCTTTCCACAGAAGCGGAAACACCAGAAACTAGCAAACTCAGCCCTTTCCTCAATACTTGGTCTAAATCTTTAGTCAGTCAAGTGACAACATGTAACACTTATACAATCTCCCTGTGGGACACGCTCCTACAATCTTCCAAAATAAATAACGCGTCCGCTCATCCAAACCATCGGCCACACTAACGCTGAAAAGCGATCAAGAATCCTTAACCAGGATGCAAAGCCTTTTTCACAAAACATCGATCTCAGGTGGCGCTAAACACAACACCAATTTACTTTAATTATTCACCTCTTTCCTTGATCGTCCGAGCCTGTGACATCCTTACCAGCACCAAACTGCAACCTTAATCCTCACTTCGAATTTCTATGCTTCTCACTAAATCTAATATACGATAGAACACGATTTTTCATCATAACTCCGTAATTATTAATATTTTAACACTTCATCATATATGAACTTTTCACTTAACTCACTTCAGGAGAATCATAGCAACACACAGGTAAATTCCCGTAACCGTAGGATGTGCAAATCTCTAGTGGTCCAGGCCACCATAGTCCTTCCGTAATTCGCTTCCACTTAACAAGCCATAACAGAAGAATGCTTCTGAATAACATAAATTACGGCGGCCGACATGCCTCACACGTACCGCCACAAATTGTACACATAACTTGATCACGCAGAATGAACTGATCGTTGGCCCCAATATGCCAATTCAACTATGGCTAATCATTCTACCTTCCTCCAATTTATCCTTGCTTGCCTTAGAAGTAATACTAACTCCATTCAACACATATCATACTCCATCAACACTCACCCCGAGTGACCTTGAATCACGAGACCAGGCTGTCTCAATTCGCACGAACTATTTCATAACACCCAAATGCTACACCACAAGCCAAACATCCCGGAACATTCTGTGCCTCTTCTAAGAAACGACTACAAAGCTTGATTCTTAGTTGTACTTATAAGATCGACATCATTAGGCACCACACTTTACCTCTTGAATTCACTAGGATCGTTACTGAGAGCCACCCGCTCTAACTTGGTCCCGAATTTAACCCACTCCATAAATCTTATAACACACGAATACCCTCTCGACGAAGCGCCTGGCAAAATCACTTCCTCTGAAACCTGCATCAATATGAGGCATAAATCCTGAATATTTCCCAAGTTCGAACATGAGCCAACAAGGCCAACCACAGCTTGCATTCCACAATTCATCTACTCAATTCACCACTTATGGTCTTTTTTCGTAGCTAAGATAACCCATCAAGGTATTAATAACTGGAAACCTCACAAGTAGCTAACCATGCAACCCAAATCATAAGTGGTGGGGCTCTCCCACTTAGCTTGAGGCCATTAACACAGAACACTAGAATTCACCCTAATTCTTTACCTATTATTGCCATCACCTTGCGCAATCTTCTGCCCCAAATTCTCGGAATCCTTTTGAAAATTCCCATACTTCATATTCAGAATCATCACCCACATTCGCACGACCGATCTCTTTGTTGGATAACCAATATAATTCGTTTCAGACGCTTCGCCAACCATACGACCGCTAACCTGCTCACGGGGAAATAACCCGCCTATGGAAATCACCTCCCGACACCTTCCAATGTTGTTGCACGGGATATAATCACCAAGATATCAATAACCAAATCCCGAGTCCAAGCTCAGTTTCTAGTTGTGCCGGTCCATTTATCCCTTGTGGACATCAATTAAATGTGCGGTAACACCTTTCAAATTCCGAGTTATGCTGCATCTTTCTTTCTTCATTTCAAGCAGCTCCTTTCCATCATAACAAATCTACTGTCGTATAACAACCCATGCTTCAAATTAAACCTGGAGACTTCAATTGTCTGTTGCTAAAATCCTAGATCATAACTCTCCTTAGGCGCATAGTCATCCTACTACTAAGCCCTATACAGCTCAGCCACTCTCCCACTATGGGCAAAGTCTCTCCTTTAATTAGCTACTCGACCTACGCTTTTTATACCTGGCACTTTAAAAGTTCAAAACTTCGCCTGACACTTCCCACATGTTTTCTCATCTTTTGTTGCTCAGTTGTTGCCTTAATAAAATGTATCTTCCTGTAACTTGAATCCACAATTTGTTACTGACTTTAAACTTTTCCAAAGGTCGTCTTTCTCGAACCGTCAACATTTGAAATATTGATTCAATCCTAAACCACCACACCATGCGATATCTGACAGTCGTAACTCCAATACTATTTCACAATATCCTACCATAAATGCGAATTGCAGCAGATTATAACATCGACAAACTTAGTACGTCAAATTAGAACAACAGCACCCCAATGTAGAGGAGAACTCAACCACGCTTGCAATTACCACATTTCATTACTTCCACCAGTCCACTTCTGACCATACTCAGTTCGTCTGACTTTCCCCTGCCAGGAATAAATTACTGAATCCCTTGATTACACACTAAGTAAACCTCCTTTCAATTCCTTCAATGCCCCAACATGTGGGCAAACACCCTACCATCACAATAACACTGCGGAATAACCGCTCATAAGCATTATGGCAACCTGTGCCTAGCCTCGAGGCACTTAGAAGTTCTGTTACTGAGCTGAAACAATATAATATCCCTCCGTAATGCGACTATAATAGTCTAATCAACTTTACCGGGAAAAGCATCCCACACCATATTTGTAGTGCCATTGCAATCCTTCAATTTTCGTTTTATAACAAGCGCTCACGTCGCGTAAGATTGAGTGGGAAGGAATCAAAGGCATAAGCCTCAAAGGAATCGAACAGGCACGATAAGGAAACAAATAAGGGAAGTACTCGTAACAGCCCTGTACCCTCCCAAGGATAAGTACAGACGTCTCTGTACGGATCCGCGAGACTCTACTAGACTTGCTCATGACTCGTGAGACCGACGGGAAACTAGTGCTCTAATACCGTGTTGTCACGACCCAAAATCCACTAAGGGTCGTGGTGGGGCCGGACACCTCTGTTAGGTAAGCCAACCAGAATACTAAATTAAATCCTCATTATAACAATTTTGAAAACATTTCTTTTATACAATTTAAATAAGACTCTGTATATTCAACCGAATAAATAATGAAATACTTAAATAGCTTTTAAGATTTCCGAATAAATTCAATTGCATCCCCAGATCCTGATGTCACAAGTACATGAGCAACTACTGATAAGGAAAATAAAATACAACCTCAGTCCAAAATACGGTGGGCAGGGAATAAAATGCAATTGCTCAAAGGAACTACACTAGATGCGGTCGCCTCAAATGATGCAGCTCACCTACTCCCAGAAACGTCCGTACTGCTACGCCCAGTAAGCTGCTAGAGGTGTATATACCTGTGCAATAAAAATGCACAGAAGTGTAGTATGAGTACGTAATCAACGTATACTCAGTGAGTATCCCGCCTAATCCCGAAGGGGTAGAGACGAGATGGTCAACTTTGACGCTCTCTAATGGTCCAATAATGATTCATCCTTAATGTGTATATATTAAACAGTGGGTTTATCTTATAAACATGATTCTAATTCAGATAGAAGAAACAAGTAAACATATAATTCTTTCATGGGAAATTTCCTTAGGTTTTCTCTTTGTTATTAACGAAATGATATCGAGTCAGAGTGAGGCGGCAACAACTTAAATAAGTTCAAGGCAGCAACACAAGCATGCGCAAATCACACCGAGGCGACGGCCCGATCCAACAGAAATAAATATGCACTTGCCGAGGGTCGAAGGCGTGCCTATAGATGCATCTATTAATCTATCGAGGTGTTAGGCCCGTTCCAAAATAAACAGACACACGGAGAGACAATCAGTCAAGAAGTCAGCATGGAGCAATTATCCAAGAAAGGCCAATTCTCTTTAAATAATTTGAGAAAACGAAGCTCAAGTCTCTTTTTTTTAGAAATCCATTTATAAATTTAATGTGATTTAAGCAATTCAAGCCATCAATGGGTTCACAAGTAATCTAAATATTACATGCTTTTGGGTCCTAGACTACCAGGACAATAGCATAATAGTAGCTGCGCACGGACTCTCGTCACCTCGTACGTACGTATCCCCCACAAATAGGTGAACATAACCAATTTAACTCACCCATGGGGTAAATTTCCCCTCACAAGATTAGAAAGGAGACTCACCTCGCTCCGAAGACTCATAACCGGCACTCTACATTCTTCTGAAGGCTTGAACCGACGCACAATGCACCAAAACTAGCCAATTAATGACAAACTAATGAGAACATACTCAAATACTTCTTAACAATTCAAATTATACAAATTCCCAACTCCGCTTAGTGAAATGTCCAAAATGCCCTCGAGCCCACTTGCCCGGATTCCGAAATTTCTCGAAGATAAAGGTTACCCATGACCTTGGAAACTCAAATATGTAATTTTCTAAAAATTCCATACCCAAAATCGTGATCAAAATCCAAGATTTCTAATTTCTTAGGTTTTCAACCAAAACCCCAAATTTACACTAATTTTCATGCTTAATTCCATACATGATTTATATATTTAACTCAAAAGTGATGGGGATAACTTACCTTAATACTGACGACAAAATTCCTCTCTTGAAGCTCCTGAAAAATCGCCCAGGCCATCAAGAAATGGGAGAAATGAACTCAACCCACGATTTAAATCAACCTCACTGCTCTAGTCATTTCCGCACCTGTGGACCTTGGACCGCTTCTGCGGTTCCGCAGTTGCGGCCAAAAACTGCTTCTGCGATCAGCCCTGACCGTCCCCCTTTTCGCTTCTGCGATATCCACTTCCGCAGATGCAGTACCGCTTCTACAGAACCTTGACCGCATCTGCGTTCCATGAACCCTCGATCAAATCCACTTCTGCAACTCCCTCTACCTCTTCTATGGGGCTGCTTCTGCGGTCGCCTTTCCACAGAAATGGAAATACCAACAACCAGCAAAATCAGCCCTTTCCTCAATACTTGGTCTAAATCTTTAGTCAATCAAGTGACTACATGTCACAATTATGAAATCTTCCCATGGGACACGCTCCTACAATCTTCCGAAATAAATAACAGGGCCGCTCATCCAAACCATCGGCCGCACTAACGCTGAAAAGCGATCAAGAATCCTTAACCCGGATGCAAAGCCTTTTTCACAAAACATCGATCTCAAGTTGTGTTGAAAACAACACCAATTTACTTTAATCATTCACTTCTTTCCTTGCTCGTCCGAGCCCGTGACATCCTTACCAACACCAAACTGCAACCTTAATCCTCACTTTGAATTTCTATGCTACTCACTACATCCAACGTGCTAATATATAATAGAACACGATTTTTCATCATAACTCCGAAATCACTAATATTTCAACACTTCATCATATACGAACTTTTCACTTAACTCACTTCAGGAGAATCATACCAACACACAGGTAAATTCCCATAACCGTAGGATGTGCAAATCTCTAAGTAGTGGTCCAAGCCACCATAGTCCTTCCGAAATCCACTTCCACTTAACAAGCCATAACAGAAGAATGCTTCTGAATAACATCAATTACGGCATCCGACAAGCCTCACACGTACCTCCACAATTCGTACACATAACTTTATCACGTTGAATGAACTGATCGTTGGCCCCAATATGCCAATTCAACTATGGCTAATCATTCTACCTTCTACCAACTTATCCTTGCTTGCCTTAGAAGTAAAACTAACTCCATTCAACACATATCCTACTCAATCTACACTCACCCCGAGTGACCTTGAATCACGAGACTAGGTTGTCTCAATTCCCACGAACTATTTCATAACACCCAAATGCTACACCACAAGCCAAACATCCCGAAACATTCTATGCCTCTTCTCATAAACTGCTACAAACCTTCATTCTTAATTGTACCTATAAGCTCGACATCATTAGGCACCATACTTTACCTCTTGAATTCACTAGGACCATTATTGAGAGTCACCCGCTCTGACTTGGTCCCGAATTTAATCCACTCCATAAGTCTTATAACACACGAATACCCTCTCGACGAAGTACCAGGCGAAATCACTTCCTCTGAAACATGCATCTATACGGGGCATAAATCCTGAATCTTTTCCCAATTCCGAACATGAGCCAACAAGGCCAACCACAGCATGCATTCCACAATTCATCTACTCAATTCACCACTTATGGTCATTTTTCGTAGCTGAGATAACCCATCAAGGTATTAATAACTGGAAACCTCGCAAGTAGCTAACCATGCAACCCAAATCATAAGCGGTGGGGCTCTCCCACTTAGCTTGAAGCCATTGACACACAACACTGGAATTCACTCGAATTCTTTACTTCTTATTGCCATAACCTTGCGCAATCATCTGCCGTAAATTCTCGGAATCGTTCTGTAAATCCACATCTTTCGTATTCTGAATCATAAGCCAAATTTGCACGAACGATCTCTTTGTTGGATAACCAATATAATTCCTTTCAGAAGCTTCGCCAACCATGCAACCGCTAACCTGCTCACGGGGAAATAACCCGCCTATGGAAATCACCTTTCGACACCTTCCAATGTTGTTGCACGGGATACAATCACCATGACATCAATAACCAAATCCTGAGTCCAAGCTCACTTTCTAGTTGTGCCGGTCCATTTATCCCTTGTGGACATCAATTAAATGTGCGGTAACACCTTTCAAATTTTGAGTTATGCTGCATCATTCTTTATTTCAAGCTGCTCCTTTCCATCATACCAAATCTCCTGCCGCATAACAACCCATGCTTCGAATTAAACCTGGAGACTTCAATTGCCCGTCGCTAAAATCCCAGATCATTCCAAACTCTCCTTAGGCACGTAGTCATCCTACTACTAAGCCCTATACAGCTATGCCACTCTCCCACGTTGGGCAAAGTCTCTCATTTAATCAGCTGCTCGACCTATGCTTCTTATACCGAGCACTATAGAAGTTCAAAACTACGCCTGACACTTCCCACATGTTTTCTCATCTTTTGCTGCTCAGTTGTTGCCTTAATAAAATGTATCTTCCTGGAACTTGAATCCACAATTTGTTACTAACCTTAAATTTTTCCTAATGTCATCTTTCTCGAACCGTCAACATTTGAAATACTGATTCAATCCTAAACCACTGCACCATCTGATATCTGACATTCATAACTCCAATACTATTTCACAATATCCTGCCATAAAGGCGAATTTTAGCATATTATAACATCGACAAACTTAGTGCGTCCAATTAGGACAACAGCACCCCAATGTAGAGTAGAACTCCACCACGCTTGCAATTACCACATTTCATTACTTTCACCAGTCCACTTCTGACCATCCTCAGTTCGTTTGACTTTCCCCTGCCGGGAATAAAATACTGAATACCTTGATTACACACTGAGTAAACCTCCTTTCAATTCATACACTGCCCGACACGTGGGCAAACACCCTACCATCACAACAACATACGGAATAATCGCTCATAAGCATTATGGCAACTAGTGCCTAGCCTCAAGGCTCTTAGAAGTTTTGTTACTGAGCTGAAACAATATAATATCCCGACTATAATAGTCCAATCAACTTTAACGGGAAAATCATACCGCAACACATTTGTAGTGCCATTTCAATCCTTTTTTCGATTTATAACAAGCACTTAAGTCGCGTAAGATTGAGTGGGAAGGAATCAAAGCCATAAGCCTCAAAGGCATCGAACTGCACGATAAGGAAACAAAGAAGGGAAGTACTCCTAACAGCCCTGTAGCCTCACAAGGATAAGTACAGACGTCTCCGTACCGATCCGCGAGACTCTACTAGACTTGCTCATGACTCGTGAGACCGACGGGAACCTAGTGCTCTGATACCATGTTGTCACGACC
>MU701137.1:184283-208082 GCA_026770625.1 Nicotiana glauca | reverse complement strand
GGGTCGTGGTGGCGCTGGACACCTCTGTCAGGCAAGCCAACTAGAATACTTAATTAAATCCTCGTTATAACAATTTTGAAAACATTTCTTTTATACAATTTAAACAAGACTCAGTATATTCCTCCGAATAAATCCAATTACATCCCCAGAACCTGATGTCACACGTACATGAGCAACTACTGATCAGGAAAATAAAATACAACCTCTGTCCAAAATACGGTGGACAGGGAATAAAATACAAGGGCTGAAAGGAGCTACACTAGCTGCGGTCGCCTCAATGATGAAGCTCACCTAGTCCCAGAAACGTCCGTGCTGTTACGCCCAGTAAGCTGCTAGAGGTGTATATACCTGTGCAACAAAAAAGCACAGAAGTGTAGTATGAGTACGTAATCAACCTGTACTCAGTAAGTATCCTGCCAAATCTCGAAGGGGTAGAGACAAGATAGCCAACTTTGACGCTCTCTAATGGTCCAATAATGATTCTTCCTTAATATGTTTTTATTAGACATTAGGTTTATCTTATAAACATGATTCTAGTCCAGATAGAAGAAACAAGTAAACATATATTTCTTTCATGGGAAATTTCCTTAGGTTTTCTCTTTATTATTAACAAAATGATTTCGAGCCAGAGTGAGGCAGCAACAACTTAAATAAGTTCCAAGCAGCAACACAAGCAAGCGCAAATCACACCGAGGCGACGGCCCGATCCAACAAAAATAAATGTGCACTTGCTGAGAGTCGATGGCGCGCCTATAGATGCATCTATTAATTAGCCGAGGCGTTTGGCCCGTTCCAAAATAAACACACACGGACAGACAATCAGTCAAGAAGTCAACATGGAGCAATTGTCCAAGAAAGGCCAATTCTCTTTAAATAATTGTAGAAAATGAAGCTTAAGTCTTTTTTTTTTAGAAATCCATTTATAAATTTAATGTGATTTTAGAAATTCAAGCCATCAATGGGTTCACAATTAATCTAAATATAACATGCTTTTGGGTCCTAGACTACCAGGACAATAGCATAATAATAGCTACGCACGGACTCTCATTACCTCGTGTGTATGTATCCCCCACAAATAGGATCACATAACCAATTTAACTCACCTATGGGGTAAATTCCCCCTCACGAGATTAGAAAGGAGACTCACCTAGCTCCGAAGACTCATAACCGGCACTCTACATTCTTCTGAAGGCTTGAACCGATGCACAATGCACCAAAACTAGCTAATTAACGACAAACTAATGAGAACATGCTCAAATACTTGTTAACAATTCAAATTATACAAGTTCCCAACTCCGCTTAGTGAAATGACCAAAATTCCCTCGAGCCCACGTGCCCGGATTCTGAAATTTCTCGAAGATAAAGGTTACCCATGACTTTGGAAACTCAAATATGTAATTTTATCTAAATTCCATACCAAAAATCGTGATCAAAATCCAAGATTTCTAATTTCTTAGGTTTTCAACTAAAATTCCATATTTATACTAATTTTCATGCTTAAATCCATACGTAATTGATATATTTAACTAAAAAGTGATGGGGATAACTTACGTTAACATTGACGACAAAATTCCTCTCTTGAGGCTCCCCAAAAATTGCCCAGGCCATGAAGAAATGGGAGAAATGAACTCAACCCATGATTTAAATCAACCTCATCAATCGACCTCCAATCCAAGCTTTATGAACTTTGAACTTCCCAACTTCTATTTCCGATGTTTAAACCTATCAAACCATGTCCGATTGACCTCAAATTTTGCATACAATTCATATTTAACATTAGGGACCTACTCCAACTTTCGGAATTGGATTCCAATCCCGATATCAAAAAGTCCACCTCCGGCCAAACTTCTCAAAAACCTTCAAATTTCTATCTTTAGCCAAATGGCTTCTAAATGACCTACGGACCTCCAAATTCACTTTCAATCGCGCTCCCAACTCCAGAATAACCTTACGGAGCTATTCACAACCTCGGAATCCCAATCGAACATTGATAACATTGAAATGCACTTCAAACCAAACTTATAAAATTTCTCCCAAAAATGCTAACTTCCACAATAGGCGCCAAAACGCTCCCAGGTTATCCAAAACCCAATCCGGGCATATGCCCAAGTCCGAAATCATCATACAAACCTATTAGAACCTTCAGATCCCGATTCTGAGGTTGTTTACTCAAAATTCCAATCCTAGTTGATTCTTTCAACTGTAAGCTTCCGAAATAAGAATTCTCTTCCGAAATTCTGGACTTCCTGAAATTCAATTACGCCCACGCGTACAAGTCTTAATACCTGGAATGAAGCTGTGCAAGGTCTCTGACTACTGAACGGAGCTCTAGTACTTAAAACGATCGGTCGTTAATATCGTTGAAAGAGCTGATCTCTACCGCCAATATGCCAACTAAATTATGGCTAACCAATCTTTCTTCTTTCAATATATCCTTGATTACCTTAGAAATAATACGAACTCCATTCAATACATATCATACTCCATCTGCACTTATTCCGAGGGACCTTGAATCACGAGACTATGCCGTCTCAAATCCCACGAATTATTCTGTACCTCCCAAATGCCACACTGCAAGCCAAAATGTCACAGATTATTCTGCGCCTCTTCTCATATGCTACTAACAAGCTTGATCCTTTTACCCATAATTATACGCTCGAAATCATTATGCATCACACCTCATCTCGTAAATTTACCATGACCGTTGTTGAGAGCCACGCGCTCTGACTTGGCCTCGAATATAACCAACTCCACGAGTCTCCCATCACATGAGTACCCTCTTGGCAAAGAACCCGCCGAATCACTTCCCTTGGAACTCGCATCTGCACAAAGCAAAATCCTGAATCTTTCCCCCAAGTCTGAGCATGATCCAATAAGGCCAACGATAGCCCACCTTTAATAATGCCTTTGCCCGGATTACCACTTATGGTCTTTCCCCGTAGTTGAATTAGCCCAACAATATGCTAATAACCTGAAATCTCGCAAGTAATTAACTCTGCAACCACTTCATAAGCGGTGGGACCTCCCACTTAACTTGAAGCCATTTTTTCACAACTATGGAATTCACCAAGATTCCCTAGCTTCCATCGACATAACTTTGCAAGATCAACCGCATAAATTCTCGGATTCTTTCCGCAAAACCCCATCCTTTTATACTCTGATGCGCCCACTACATTCGCACGATGGATCTCTTCTCTACATAACCGATAAAATTCTTCGCAGAAGCCTCGCCAACCACACAACTGCTAACCTTCTCACTTGGGTAACCCGCATATAGAAGGCTCTCCCCGGCATCTTCCCACACTACTGTACAGGGTACAATTACTACATCAATGACCCTCCCTGAGTCTGAGCTCACTCCCCAGCAGCACAAGTCCATTTACCCCTCATGGACATCATTTAAATGTGCGACAACGTCCTTTCAATTAAAATTTATGCTGCATCCTTCTTCATTTAAGCAGCTCCTTTCCGTTATACTAAATCTCCGGTCGCACCAGAATCCCTACTTCAAATTACGCTTGTAAACCCCAATAACCAAGCACCAATATTCTCAAATCATTCCAAACTGTCCTTAAGGTGCATAGTCAACTTTTTACCAAGCCCTATATCGCTCCGCCACTCTCCCACTTTGGGTAAACTCGCTCCTTTAATCAACTGCTCGACCTACGCTTCTTATATCTGTCCCTTTAGAAGTTCAAAACTCCGCCTGACACTTCCCACATGTTTCCTCTCTTTTGCTGCTCAGTTATTGCCTTAATAAAATGTATCTTCCTGGAACTTAAATCCACAATTTGTTACTAACTTTAAACTTTTCCGAAGGTCATCTTTCTCGAACCGTCAACATTTGAAATAATGATTCAATCCTTAACCACCGCATCCCGCGATGCCTGATGGTTGTGTCTCTGATACTATTTCACAATATCTTACCCCAAGGGCGAGTTGTAGAGGATCATAACACCGATAAACTTAATACTCTCAATTAGGACAACAGCACCCCAATATAGTGGAGAACTCCACCCCGCTTGCAATTACCATGCTTCATCACTACCACTAGCCCACATCCGACCATCCTTAGTCCGACTGCCTTTCCGTTGTCGGGAATAAAATATTAAATCCCTTGATTATACACTGAGTAAACCTCCCTTCAATTCATTCACTGTCCCGACACGTTGGCAAACATCCTACCATCACAACAATACTGCGGAATAATCGCTCATAAGCATAGTGGCAACATATGCCTAGCCTTAAGGCTCTTAGAAGTTCTGTTACTAAGCTGAACTCTAGAATATCCTTCCATAAGGAGACTATAATAGTCCAATCAATTATACCGGGAGAATCATCCCGCACCACATTTGTAGTGCCATTACATCCTTCAATTTTTTATTTATAACAAGCGCTCGCGTAAGATTTAGTAGGAAGAAATCAAAGGCATAAGCCACAAAGGAATTGAACCGCACGATAAGGAATCAAGAAGGGAAGTACTCCTAATAGCCCTGTAGCCTCCAGAGGATAAGTACAGACATCTATACCGATCCGCGAGACTCTACTAGACTTGCTCATGACTCGTGAGACCGACGGGAACCTAGTGCTCTAATACCATGTTGTCATGACCCAAAATCTACTAAGGGTCGTGGTGGCGCCGGACACCGCTGTCATGCAAGCCAACTAAATTATCAATTAAATTCTCTTTTTAATTACCTTTGAGAATCTAGGATTTTTCCTTCCATTTTTCATAATTAAAACAATCACTACTTCAATTCAAATTAACTGATAACTATTACTACACATCTTTCGAAAACCATCCCAGAACCGGTGTCACAAGAGCATGATAATATATTGAGAAGGAAAATAAAACACAATATCTGTCCGAAATACAGTGGACATGGAATAAATAAATAAAATACTGAAAGGAACTACACTAGCTGCGGGTCGCCTCGAACAATGTAGCTCACCTAGTCCTAGAATCATCCGCGCTTCTACGCCCAGTAGGCTGCTAGAGATACATATACCTATGCAACAAAAATGCATAGAAGTGTAGTATGGGTACGTAAACAACGTGTACTCAATGAGTATCCCGCCTAAGCTCGAAGAAGTAGAGACGAGATGGTCAACTTCGACACTTACTAGAGGTCAATTAACAATATTTTAGAAATGTGAGGAAAAACATGGATTTATATAGTAGTTCTAATTCACGAAGTCGGAAAACAAGTAAACACCTTCAACAAATAATCAAGGGATTTCAAGGTTTATTCTTTATTATCTTATCAATTTATATCAAGCCACGAAGGGAAATTTCACATTTAAAAAATCCTAAAGCCACAAATAACATGCGCAAATCACACCGAGGCAACGACCCGATCCAACAGGAATGTAAATTGTGCATTACCGAGGGTCGAATGGCCCGAGCCATAGATGTGGCTATTTAATCTGCCGAGGCTTTCGGCCCATTCCATAAATAAACACATATCCTTCTCGCGAATCATGCATGTGACACAGGTACACATAGAACACATGCTCAAGTAGCCAATTAAGAATTTATCAGGGAATAATTATCCAAATAATACCGATTATTCTTTACAACCTTTAAGAAATGAAGTTTTATCCTTTTAGAAATCTACTTACTTATTCAATGTAATTTAAGCAATTCAAGTTATCCATGTGTTCACAAATAATCCAAGTATAACATGCTTTTGGGTCCTATCTACCCAGACAATAGCATCATAGTAGCTACGCACGGACTCTCGTCACCTCGTGCGTATGTAGCCCCCACAAATAGGAGCACATTATCAATTATTTCACCAATGGGGACAATTCCCTCTTACAAGGTTAGAAAGAAGACTCACCTCGCTCCGAAGATCCACACTGGCATTCCACGCCCTTCCGAAGACTCTAATTGATGCACCACGCTCCAAAACTAGCCAATGGTTACGCGAATCCATTAATATATGCTCAATTGTTCATTACAATCTAATTTATAGCAATTCCTAGCTCCGATCGAAAAGTTGATAAAAATGCCCTTGGGACCACGCGCCCGGAATCCAAAATTTCTCAAAGATAAAGTTTACCCATGGCCTTAGGAACTCAAATATATAATTTTCACTAAATTCCCTACTCAATATCGTGGTTAAATTCCAAGAATGTAATTTCTACGTTTTCCACCAAAACCCCACTTTTTCTACTATTTTCCAAGTCTAAATCCATAGATAAACCTTGTATTTAACCAAAGCTAGCATAAATTACTTACCTCATGACAAGTGACAAAAATGGCGCCTCAAAGATGCTCCCCGTCGACTCTAATAGGAAAAAAAATGGGGTTGAAATGAACTCAACCACGAATTTTAAAGACCTCACTGCCCTAGTCATTTCCGCACCTGCGGACCCTGGACCGCTTCTGCGGTTCCGCAGGTGCGGTGACCAGACCGCTTCTGCGATCCACCCTGGCCACCCCAGCTTCCGCTTCTGCGCTTCCTTTTCCGCAGGTGCGGTCCCGCATCTGCGGCTCCCTGACCGCATCTGCAGTCCCATCTCCCCTCACTAAAATCCGTATCTATGGTCTTTATGGCCACTTCTGCGGCTCCGCACCTGCGGCCAAATGCAGGGGCGAAAATACTAGATATCAGTTGCCTCAGCTTTTCTTCAACTCAAAATTCGATCCGTTAACCACCCGAAATCCACCCGAGCTCCCCGGGACCTCAATCAAACCTACCAACCAGCCCCAAAACACATTACGAACTTGCTCGAGGCCTCAAATCATATCAAACAACGCTAAAACCATGAATTGTACCCCGATTCAAGCATTATGAACATTAAAATTTCCAACTTCTATTCCTGATGTTTAAACCTATCAAATCATGTCTAATTGACCTTAAATTTTGTGCAAAAGTCATATTTGACATTACGAACCTACTCCAACTTTCGAAATTGAATTTCGACCCCGATATCAAAAAGTCCACCTCCGGTCAAACTTCTCAAAAACCTTGAAATTTCTATCTTTAGCCAAATGACTTCAAAATGACCTACGGACCTCCGAATTCACTTCCGATCGCGCTCCCAAGTCCAGAATCACCATACGGAGCTATTCCTTGACTCAGAATCCAAAACGGACATCGATAACAGTGAAATGCACTTCAAGCCAAACTTAAGAAATTTCTTCCAAAATGTTAATTTCCACAATAGGCGCCAAAACACACTCGGGTTATCCAAAACCCAATTCGGGCATACGCCCAAGTCCGTAATCATCATACAAACTTGCTGGAACCTTCAGATCCTGATTCTGAGGTCATTTACTAAAAATTCCAATCCTAGTTCATTCTTTCAACTTTAAGCTTTCGAAATGAGAATTCTCTTCTCAATTCAACCCTGAACTTCCCGAAATTCAATTCTGACTACACGTATAAGTCATAACACCTGAAATGAAGCTGTTCATGGCCTCAGACCCCCGAACGATGCGCTACAACTCAAAACGACTGGTCGGGTAGTTACATTAACTCAAACATGAATATGGGAAATAAAAGCAGATTTCACTGCCAGTACACATGACGCTGCAGGGGTGCAACCCGATCCCATTTCTCATATTTCTATGGTAGGCGCACCACCCGCTCCTATTTCATCAAATCTCATGGTAGGTGTACCACCCGCTCCCATTTCATCAATAACTAGTGGTAGGCGTACCACCTGCTCCCATTTCATCAATAACTTGTGGTAGGCCACCCACTCCCTTTTCATCAAAAATTTGTGGTAGGTGTACCACTTGCTCCCATTTCATCAATAACTTGTGGTAGGCATACCACCCGCTCCCTTTTCATCAATACTTGCGGTAGGCATACCACCCGATCCCTTTTTATCAATAACTTGTGGTAGGCATACCACCCGCTCCCTTTTCATTAATAACTTATGGTAGGCGTACCACCCGCTCCCTTTTCATCATAACACAAATTCACAAAAAAATCCCGGCAAGGGAACAAAATAACATAGAAATTTCCCGTCAAGGGAACATCCAGCTATAACCAATTCCTTAGGCATAAATAAAGTCCATGAGGTTAAATTAAATCTTTACTCAATATCAAGAATCATCTATTAAACATCGGAAGTGTCACTTATGAACACAACAGTAATCAACTTAGGACTCACGGTCATGCTCGACACCAACATATAGCACCATGCCTATACGTCGTAGTCAATCAAGAAACAAATAGCAAATATGACTCAACTCCTAATCCCTCAAGCTAGGGTTAGACTGGACAATTACCCCAAACTTCCACGTCCAATTCACTCCTCAATTATCGCTTTTCCTCTTGAATTTGTCTCCAAATCAATTGTATTTATACAGTAATGACTTCAATACATCAATAAATGCTAAACAATACGAACCCAATGCCGAATTACAGCTTTTCCATAATTTTTCCCAAAAACTCAAAAATTGACCCCGGGTTCGCTTGGTCAAAACACGAGATTCGGACGAAAATAAAATCCCTCATTCACCCATGAGCACAAAAAAATTAATTTGTGTTCAAATTCGATCGCAAAACGATGTCTAAATCAAGAAAAATAAAAAAGCCATAACTCTACCCAAATACCCAATTTTCTACCTTAAATCATATGTATTAGGCCTAGGATTTCAATAGATGTTGAAGGAAACGGAAGAAAAAAAGTTAAGGATTACTAACCCAAGAGATTTTGGTAAAGAATCGCTTCAATAGTCACCTAAAAGCTTGGACGAAAAGAGGTTTTGTGAAATATCTTATGAATCCCGTAGCTACTGTTTTTGATGTTTTAAAATAACTGGGCAATAAAATACTCATCGCGTTCGCGACAGGCTAGTCGCATTCTCAATGAGTCACACTTAACAGGCCATCGCGATTGCGAGAATGGGAACGTGAGCACGGAGAGTAAAATATTGTGGCCCAAAAATTGTTCTACGCGAACACGTGAATCAGAACGCGAACACGAATATGGAACCTGCAAAGCTTCGCGAATGTGAGTGTATGCACGCGAACGTGATGAGTAAAAGAAGACTCAGCCCTCAGCGCCAAATAACACTACGCGAACGCGAGGTCTTGGATGAAAACTCGAAGAAATAAAAAGTTAAAGCTTCGCAAACGCGGGAGATGTAACGCGAACGCGAAGAAGGAAAAGGTCTTGCAACAACTGAAGCAAAATCTGCAATTTTTATATAAGTTAAAACCATTCCGAAGCACCTCCGTAACACACCCAAGAACTCGGGACTCCCAACTAAACACATGAACTAACTTAACAACATCATACGAACTTATCTGTGCGATCAAATCGCCTAAATAACCTCAAAATCAAGAATTCCTCTCAAACTTCATCAAGTTTCAAATTTAGAACATTAAGTCCAAAACACGTCAAACGACGTCCATTTTTAACCAAACTTTACAGAAACATCTTAATTCACATATAAGACCTGTATCGGGCGGCAAAACCAAAATACGGGCCCGATACCAACACGTTCCAATCAAATATCATTTCAATTTTCCTTAAAATTTTCAGAAAAATAATTTCTTTTAAAAATTCTTTTCTCGGGATCGGGACCTTGGAATTCGATTTCGGGCACACGCCCGAGTCCCATATATTCCTACGGTCCCTTCAGGATCATGAAATCATTGGTCCGGATCCATTTACCAAAATAGTTGACCAAAGTCAAATTTATTCATTTTAATATCAAAACTTAGCATTTGTTTCATAGAATTTCATATTTAAGCTTTCCGGATACGTGCCCGGACTGTGCACAAAAATCGAGGCGACTCTAAATAAAGTTTTCAAGGCCTCGGAAGCACAAAATTCATTTAAAATAAGTGATGACCCAAACCTTTGGGTCATCACATTCCCCACCTCTAAAACAATCGTTCGTCCTCAAAGGGACAAAAGAAGGAAGTACCTGAGTCGAGGAATAGATGAGGATAACGTCTCCGCATATCGGACTCGGACTTCCAGTTCGATGCCTCAAGAGGCTAACCTCTCCACTGAACACGAGCAGAAGGGAAACTCTTAGATCTCAACTGACAAACCTGCTAGTCTAGAATAGCTACTGGCTACTCATCATAGGACAAGTCCTTGTCCAACTGGACAGTGTTGAAATCTAATACATGGGATGGATCACCGTGATATTTTCGGAGCATAGACACAGGAAAAATTGGATGCACGGCTGATAAGCTAGGCGGCAATGCAAGTCTATAAGCCATATCTCCCAGTCGATCAAGAATCTCAAACGGACCAATGAAGTTAGGGCTAAGCTTTCCCTTCTTCCCGAATCTCATCACGCCCTTCATGGGCGATACTCGGAGCAATATCCGCTCACCAACCATAAAAGCCACATCCCGAACCTTGTGGTATGCATAGCTCTTTTTCCTGGACTGAGTTGAATGAAGCCTATCCTAAATGATCCTGACCTTGTCCACTCCTGAACCAAATCTATATCCAACAACTGAGCCTTTCCCAGCTCAAACCATTTGACCGGAGATCGACACCACCTACATATAGAGCCTCATACGAAGCCATCTGGATACTCGGCCGGTAGCTGTTGTTGTAGGCAAACTCCTCTAAGGGTAAAAATTGATCCAACGAACCTCCAAAGTCAATAACACACACTCGGAGCATATCCTCAAAAATCTAAATAGTCCGCTCGGACTGACCGTCTGTCAGGGGAAAAAACATTATGCTCAACTCAACTCGTGTGCCTAACTCTGGCTGAACTGCACTCCAAAAGCGCAAGGTAAATTGTGTGCCCCTGTCCGAAATGATAGATACATGCACACCATGAAGGCGAACAATCTCTCAGATATAGATCTCAGTTAACCTCTCCAATGAATAGGAGACTGCCATAGGAATAAAATGCGCCGACTTGGTCAGCCAATCAACAATGACTTAAACTGCATCGATCTTCTTCCGAGTCAGCGAAAGTCCAATAACTAAGTCCATAGTGATCCGCTCCCACTTTCCCTAGGGAAGCTCAATCCTCTAATATAAACCACCAGGCCTCTAATTCTTGTACTTAACCTGCTGACAATTCACACAACGAGCCACATATGTTACCATATCCTTCTTCATTCTACGCCACCAATAATGTTTCCGCAAATCTTGATACATCTTCGCGGTGCCTGGATGAATTGAGTACCAGGAACTATGGGCCTCCTCTAAAATAAACTCTCAGAGCCCATCCACATTAGGCAGGCAAACTCGACCCTACAATCTCAAAACTCCATCATCATTTAAAGTAACCTGCCTAGCACCTCCACGTTGCACCGTGTCTTTAAGGATACACAGATGGGGATCATCATATTGCCAATCACGGATACTATCTAATAATGAAGAACGAGCGATCGTGCAAGCCAAAACACGGCTAGACTCAGAAACATCCAGTCTCACGAACGGATTGGCTAAAGCCTGAACATCCAAGGCAAGAGACCTCTCATCCACCGATATATAAGCAAGACTGCCCATACTGGCCGACTTCCTACTAAAAGCATCGGCCACCACATTGGTCTTCCCTGGATGATATAAAATAGTGATATCATAATCTTTCAACAAGTCTAACCACCTTTTCTACCTCAAATTCAACTCATTTTGCTTGATCAAGTACTGAAGACTCTTGTGATCTGTGAACACCTCACATGCCACACCATACAGATAATGCCTCCAAATCTTCAATGCGCGAACTATGGCTGCCAACTCCAAATCATGAACCGGATAGTTCTTCTCATGAATCTTCAACTGCCTTAAAGCATAGGCAATGACCTTGGCATCCTGCATCAATACTGCACCAAGCCTAATACGAGAAGCATCGTAATAAATCGTATAAGGTCCTGAACCTGAGGGCAAAATCAACATCGGTGCCGTAGTCAGAGCTATCTTAAGCTTCTGAAAGCTCGCCTCACACTCATCTGACCACTTGAACTGGGTAGCCTGATGGGTCAATCTGATCATCGGGGCTGCAATAGATGAAAACCCCTCCACGAACCGATGATAGTAGCCTACCAATCCCATAAAACTCCAAATCTCTATAGCTGATACTGGTATAGGCCAGCTCTTGACTACCTCAATCTTCTTCGGATCAACCTAAATACCCTCTACTGATACAATATGACCCAGGAATGCAACTGAACTCAACCAGAACTCACACTTGGAGAACTTTGCATATAACCGGCTACTCGTCAGAGTTTGAAGAACCACTCTAAGGTGTCGCTCATGATCCTCCTGGCTGCAAGAATATATCAATATATCATCAATGAAGACTATCACGACGAGTCAAAATAAGGCTTGAACAATCGGTTCATCAAATCCATAAAATCTGCTGGGGCATTTGTCAACCCGAATGACATAACCAAAAACTCATAATGCCCGTACCGAGTGCAAAAAGCTGTCTTAGGGACATCGGATGCCTTAATCCTCAACTGATGGTAGCCTGATCGCAAGTCAATCTTTGAAACCCTGAAGCTGATCGAACAAATCATCAATCCTCAGCAACTGATACTTCTTCTTGATTGTTTCCTTGTTCAATTGTCGGTAATCAATATACATGCTCATTGTTCCATCCTTCTTTTTGACTAATAACATCGGCACACCCCAAAGAGAAATACTGGGTCTAATGAAACCCTTCTCAAACGAATCCTGCAACTAGTCCTTTAACTCTTTCAACTCCGGCAGGGCCATCCGATATGGCAGGACAGAAATGGGCTGAGTGCCTGAAGCCAAATCAATGCAGAAATTAATATCCCTGTAGGGTGGCATACCTAGCAGGTCTGAAGGGAAAACATCAAAAAACTCCTGGACAATAGGCACAGAATCGATAGAAGGGACCTCAGCACTGGAATCACGAACATAAGCCAAGTAGGCCAAATACCCCTTCTCGACCATACATCGAGCCTTCACATACGAGATAACATTGCGGGTAGAATGACCTAGAGTACCTCTCCACTCTAAACAAGGCATACCCGATAAAGCTAAGGTCACAGTCTTGGCATGATAGTCCAAGATAGCGTGGTAAGGTGATAATCAGTCCATCCCCAATATAATATCATAGTCAACCATATGTAAAAGCAACAAGTCTACACGAGTCTCAAGACCCCCAATCACTGCAATACAAGAACAATGGACTTGATCGACCATAATAGAATCACCCACCGATGTAGATACATAAATAGGGATACTCAATAAATTTCTAGGCACGATCAGGCACGGTGCAAAATAAGATGATACATACGAATACGTACACCCTGGATCAGATAACATTGAAGCATCTCTATCATAAACTAGAACCATACCTGTAATAACTGCATCTGAAGCCTCAGCCTCGAGCCTGGCCTGAAAAGCATAACAGATGGACTGGGCGCCACCATCCTGAACCACATCTCTAGATCGGTCCACTGCCGGCTGGACTCCACCTCTAGCGGTCTGAGCTCCACCTCTAGGACTTCTACCTCCACCTCTAGCACCTCTACCCCTACCTCTAGCTGGCTGGGTGGGCTGTGGAATACCTGGTGTCTGTACCATGGCACGAGAACTCTGATGTTAAGGACAACCTAGTGCATGAGGCAATACCTAGAAATGTGTCTCGTGTCACCACAAGTAAAATAAGCCCTCGGCTGCTGGGGCTGACGACCTGAATGATGGAGCCTCTTGTCTTCCCCATGACCACCTTCCTATGATAATACTATCTCAATCCTCCGGGCCACATTGGCCGCCTCCTGAAAGGATATCTCGATCCCAGTCTCTCTAGCCATCTGGAGATAAATCAGCTGAATGAGTCCATCAATAAACCGCCTCACTCTCTCCCTCTATGTGGGGAGAATAACAAGGGCATAGCGAGCCAAATCTATGAATCTGGTCTTGTACTAGGTGACAGTCATGGATCACTGATGAAGACGCTCGAACTATTTCCGATTGGCCTCTCGCTGGGTAATGGGGAGAAACCTTTCCAGAAACAACATTTAAAATAGCTCCCAGGTCAATGCAGGTGGCCCGGCTTGTCTAGCTAAGCAATAATCCCTCCACCAAGTCTTGACGGATCTAGATAAGTGAAATGTAGCAAAGTCGACCCCATTAGTCTCAACAATCCCCATGTTCAAAAAAACCTCGTGGCAGCTGTAAAGATAGTCCTGGGGATACTCGGTAGATGCACCGCTAAATGTAGAAGTGAAGAGCTAGGTAAACATATCCATCCTCCACAAAGCATCAGTAAACATGGTTGCGCCATCGCCGGTCTAGGCTATCACACTCGGTTGTATTGCTCTAACTAGCTGAGCCGCTGAAGTCTAAATCTGAGGAGCTACCTGCTTTAGAGTGCGAGTAACAGGAGTCTGGGCCCCTCCTCCTGCCTGACAGACGGCTGATGCAACAGGAAGTAAACCTGTTGCGTGACACTCTCCATACGGCCTACAAATCGGACTATAGCGTCCTGAAGAACTAGGGTAGAAATAAACCCCTATAGGACCTGAGCTGGACCCACTGGAACTGCTGGGGTCGGAACCTCCTCATCAAAATCAACCTGAGGCTTCTCCACTGGTGCTGCTACTCCGGGCTGAGCTTTGCCCTTACCTCGACCTCTAGCATGACCTCGGCCTCGCCCTCTTCCCCTAGTAGGAGTTGCCTAGGGCTCGGACTGTTGATCGGTAGATGAGGAAGCGCGTGTTCTCGCCATCCGCAAAAGAACAAAGTAGAAATTCAATTAGCATTGAGAAACCAAACCTCACAACAAGAAATAACAAATGTGAAATTTTCCTAACTTTGTAGCCTCTAGGGATAAATACAGACATCTCCGTACCGATCCCTCAGACTCTACTAAGCTTGTCCGTGAGTTGTGAGACCTATTTAACCTAGAGCTTTGATACCAAGTTGTCACGACCCGAAATTCCCACCCTTGGGGTTCGTGATGGCGCCTACTCGTAGAAGCTAGGAAAGCCATAAACCTTTGAAAATCGTTAATCCCTTTTTGTTTTATACTTGTTAAATAATTAAATAGATAATAGATAGAAGTTAAATAATAGCGGTAAAATAAACTTTTCGCAGAAATCTTAGATAAATAGAAAACCAAAATGCACAATAACCAATACATGCCTCTACCCAGCACCTGGTGTCACAACGTACACAGACTATCTAAGAGTACTAAATACAAAGTCTAAAAATAAAGACAAACTCTCTCAGAAACGAGGAGATGAAATAGGAATATAAAAGATAGAGGAGAAGCCGGGCCTGCGAACGCCAGCACGACTACCTCGGGATCTCGTGGACTGAAGGCCTGCTCCCAAACTACTGATGCGCGATGTATGCTGCTCCGGTATCGGGATCTGTACAAAAGACCACAGAGTGTAGCATCAGCACAATCGACCCTATGTGCTTGTAAGTGCCTGGCCTAACCCCGGCGAGGTAGTGACAAGGCTAGGACCAGACTCTGGATAAACTTATGCAGTTATATTCATATACAGCGGAAAATAACAAGAATAAACATTTTAATAGGAGGGGAACATGCTTCGGGGATAGCAGATAATACAGAACCTCAAAAGAATAATAATGGAAAAATCAACAATTTAACTCGAACATGGATATGGGAAATAAAAGCAGATTTCACTGTCATTACACATCTCATTGCAGGCGCGCAACCTGATCCCATTTCTCATATTTCTGTGGTAGGTGTACCACCCGTTCCCATTTCATCAAATCTTGTATTAGGCGTACCACCCGCTCCCATTTTATCAATAACTTGTGGTAGGCGTACCACCTGCTCCCATTTCCAATAACTTGTGGTAGGCGTACCACCCGCTCCCTTTTAATCAATAACTTATGGTAGGCGTATCACCCACTCCCTTTTCATCAATAACTTGTGGTAGGAGTGCTATCAGCTCCCTTTTTATTAATAACTTGTGGTAGGCGACCACCCGCTCCCTTTTCATTCCAACACAAATTCACAACAAAATCCCGGCAAGGGAACAAAACAACATAGAAATTTCTCGGCAAGGGAACATCCAGCTATAACCAATTCCTTAGGCATAAATAAAGTCCATGAGGTTAAACTAAATCTTTACTCAATATCAAGAATCATCAATTAAACATCCGAAGTGTCACTTATGAACACAATAATAATCAACTTAGTACCCACGACCATGCTCAACACCAACGTATAGATACTCATCACCATGCCTATACGTAGTACTCAATCAAGAATCAAATAGAAAATATGACACAACTCCTAATCCCTCAAGCTAGGGTTAGACCGGACACTTACCTAAAACTTCCACGTCCAATTCACTCCTCAATTACGTCTTTTCCTCTCGAGTTTGGCTCCAAATCAATTGTATCTATACAATAATGACTTCAATACATCAATAAATGTTAAATAATACAAACCCAATACAAAAATTAATTTGTTTTCAAATCCATCCTCAAAACGAGGTCTAAATCAAGAAAAATAAAAAAAGCTCTAACTCTACCCAAATACTCAATTTTCTACTTTAAATCACATGTTTTAGGCCTATGATTTCAATAGATGTTGAAGGAAATGGAAGAAAATAAGTTAAGCATTACTAACCCAAGAGATTTTGGTGAAGAATCGCTTCAATGGTCGCCTAAAAGCTTGGAGGAGAAGAGGTTTTGTGAAATATCTTATGAATCACGTAGCTACTGTTTCTGAAATTTTAAAAATAACTTGGCAATAAAATACTCATCGCGTTTGTGACAGGCTGGTCGTTTTTGCGATGAGTCACACTTAACAGGCCATCGTGATTGCGAGAATGGGAACGCGAACGCGGAGAGTAAAATGTTGTGGCCCATAAATTGTTCTACGCGAACGTGTGAATCAGAACGCGAACGCGAAGAGGGGACATGTAAAGCTTCGCGAACGAGCATGTATGCACGTGAATGCAATGAGGAAAAGAAGACTCAGCCCTCAGCCCCAAATAACACTACGCAAACGCGAGGTCTTGGATGCAAACACAAAGGAAGAAAAAGTTAAAGCTTCGCGAACGCGGGAGATATAACGCGAACGCGAAGAATGAAAAGGGTCTGCAACAGTTGAAGCAAAATCTGCAAATTTTTTATAAGTTAAAACCATTCCAAAGCACCTCTGAAACACTCCCGAACCCTCGGGGCTCCCAACCAAACAAATGCACTAACTCAACAACACCATACGAACTTATCCGTGCGATCAAATTGCCTAAATAACCTCAAAACAAAGAATCAAACCTCAAAATCAAGAAATCCTCTCAAACTTTATCAAGTTTCAAATTTAGAACTTTAAGTCCGAAACACGTCAAACGACATCCATTTTTAACCAAACTTTACACAAACATCTTAATTAACATATAAGACCTATATCGGGCGCCTAAACAAAAATACAGGCCCGATACCAACACGTTCCAATCAAATATCATTTTAATTTTCCTTAACAATTAAAAAACTATTTCTTTTAAAAATTCATTTCTCGGGCTCGGAACCTCGAAATTCTATTCTGGGCATGCGCCCGAGTCCCATATTTTCCTACGAACCCTCCGGGATCGTCAAATCACGGTTCTGGGTCCGTTTACGCAAAAAGTTAACCAAAGTTAAATTTATTAATTTTAATATCAAAATATAGCATTTTTTCACAAAATTTCATATTTAAACTTTCCGACTACGTGCCCGAATTGCGCATGCAAGTCGAGGTGACTCTAAATGAGGTTTTTAAGGCCTCGGAAGCACAGATTTGATTTAAAACAGGTGATGACCCTTTAGGTCGTCACAAATACCTAACTAACCTAAATAATAAGAACTTCCCCCTTGACAGTGGTATATGTTGTATATGTAAATCCTAGATGCAAAAATATACAGAATTCCTCTATGAATCTATGAAAGGTATAAAAAGGAAAGAAAAACATAAAGAAAAGAATAGGCTAGGCATAAATCGATATGCTTTAAGTAAAAAAATAAGAAGAGGAACCAATTAGATACAAATAATTAATCGTAATTGAAATACAAAATAAAGTTCAGGTTCGAATTCCATAGAATAGATAATATGGATGGAATTGTCTATACTGATAGACAAATGAAAGACTTTTTCAAGATTCTGATTCATCCACTTGAGATTTTAAAATTAAAATAGGTTGGGTGGGTTTGCAAATTCACTAAGTCTCAGTGAATAAGTAAACAATTGCATCAGTTCAATTGCATGGTGCCAACGAAATCGAGTGCTAATTTACATTTTATTGAATTAACCGATCGACGTGCTAGTGGACATTCATTTTGAATTCGATAATTTTTGCAAAAACTTTTAGACATATTTATTTATTTTATTATTATGAGAATCAATCCTACTACTTCTGGTTCTGGGGTTTCCACGCTTGAAAAAAAAAACCCGGGGCATGTCGTCCAAATCATCGGTCTGGTACTAGATGTAGCCTTTCCCCCCGGCAAGATGCCAAATATTTATAACGCTCTGGTAGTTCAAGGTCGAGATAGTGTTGGTCAACCAATTAATGTGGCTTGTGAGGTACATCAATTATTAGGAAATAATCGAGTTATGGTTGTAGCTATGAGTGCTACAGACGGTCTAACGAGAGGAATTGAAGTGATTGACACAGAGGCTCCTATAAGTGTTCCGGTCGGGGGGAGCGACTTTGTGACGTATTTTTAACGTGCTCGGGAACCTGTTGATAATTTAGGGCCTGTAGATACTAGTACAATGTCTCCTATTCATAGATTTGCGTCCACCTTTGTACAGTTGGATAAAAAATTACCTTTTTTTAAAATAGGAATTAAAGTAGTAGATCTTTAAGCCCCTTATCATCGTGGAAGAAAAATCAGAGTATTTGGAGGAGCTGGAGTGGGTAAAACAATACTTATTATGGAATTGATTAATAATATTGCTAAAGCTCACGGGGGCGTATTCGTATTTGGCGGAGTGGGTGAACGTACTCGAGAAGGAAATGATATTTACATGGAAATGAAAGAATCTGGAGTAATTAATGAAGAAAATATTGCAAAATCAAAAGTGGCCCTAGTTTACGGTCATATGAATGAACTGTCGGGAGCTCGTATAAGAGTTGGTTTGACTGCCCTAACTATGTCAAAATATTTTCGATATGTTAATGAACAAGACATACTTCTTTTTATTGACAATATCTTCTGTTTCGTCCAAGCAGGATCCGAAGTATCGACCTTATTGGGTAGAATGCCTTCCGCTGTGGGTTATCAACCCACCCTGAGTACCGAAATGGGTTCTTTACAAAAAAGAATTACTTCTACCAAAGAAGGATCCATAACCTCTATTCAAGCAGTTTATGTACCCGCAGACGATATGACCGACCCTACTCCTGCTATGACATTTGCACATTTAGATGCTATTACCGTACTATCAAGAGGATTGGCTGCCAAAGGTATTTATCTAGCAATAGATCCTTTAGATTCAACGTCAACCAATCTTCAACCTCGGGTCATTGGTAAGGAACATTATGAAACCGCCCAAAGAGTTAAGAAAGCTTTAAAATGTTACAAAGAACTTCAGGACATTAAAGTTATCCTTGGATTGGATGAATTATCCGAAGAGGATCGTTTACTCGTAGCAATAACATGAAAAATTGAGGGTTTCTTATCACAATCCTTTTTCGTAGTAGAAGCATTTACCAGTTCTCCGGGGAAATATGTTGGTCTAGCAGAAACAATTCAAAGATTTCAATTGATCCTTTCCGGAGAATTAGATGGTATTCTTGAACATGCATTTTATTTGGTAGGTAATATCGATGAAGCTACCGCGAAGGCTATGAACTTAGAAATGGATAGAAATTTGATGAAATGACCTTAAATCTTAGTGTAATGACCCCTAATTGAATTGTTTAGGAACCAGAAGTGGAAGAAATTGTTTTATCTACTAATAGAGGTCAAATTGGCATATTAGCAAATCACGCCCATATTGCCACAGCTGTAGATATAGGGATTTTGAGAACATGTCTTAACGAACAATGGTTAACGATAGCTCTGATGGGTGGTTTTGCTAGAATAGGCAATAGTGAGATTATTGTTTTAGTAAATGATGCGCAGAAAGGTAGTTACATTGATCCACAAGAAGCTCAGCAAACTCTTGAACTAGTGGAAGCTAATGTGAAAAAGGCTGAAGGAAGGAGACAAAAAATTGAGGCAAATCTAGCTCTCTGACGAGCTAGAACACGGGTGGAGGCTATCAATCTGATTTCATAACTAGTTGGTATGTTCGAATAATGAAAAAAAAGTTCTCTTTCTAATCCTATTTAAATTCCGTCGGGTGAATACAATCAATCATAATCCAATTCTAATGCAAAAATTCAAATTCAAAAATGAAATAGAAAAGATACAAAATCAAAAAATCAATATCACTAAGAGTGAGTTGTAAACCTTATTAGATACCATTGACTCTGGTATCTAATAAGTTTTATCTACTATTGGATTTGAATCAATGACTCCTGCCGTATGAAAGTAGTACTCTAACCATAGAGTTACGTAGGTCATTTATCATCCCAAAGAGAACCAAATGAAACCCATCCTATAGATGGATTATAAATATCATATTACTTAATAAGCAATACTAATCTAAGGAATATCGCTCAAAGAGATCAAAGATTGTTGATGTTGGATCATGGAATATTTATCTTGACAAGAGTTTATCTACATGATAAATATGTATCACAAGCACTAAGGGCTATAGCTCAGTTAGTAGAATAACTCGTTTACACGCGCACCAATATTTTTCAAGGGAGTTCATCATACAATTAGCAAAATTGTTCTTGTTGAGAAATCGATGTCTTACTCCATAACTTTGAGGGAACCATAGCCTGACAAAGAGTTCGGTTCAATTTGGACGCACATTTAGGAGGTGCCAATTAGACCCCATCATTGGTTTGAGATCTTGATAAGGTGAATACCCAGTCTATTCAATGCTAGGAACAATGATTATAAGGACCTCAAAAAAAACTCTTTTCGTCATATGAACTTTAAGGTGTATGAAGTTTTATATTTGGTTTTTTTCAACAGAACGATAGAGACTTTATGTAACTTAGGTTGATCTAGGCCAGAGACAGACCTACGTCAAGCTAATCCCACCTTTGAAGCACTTTTATAAGGCTCCCAAATAATGAATCGGAGCATATGGAGCCATTTCTTTATCTTTTTTTCTGTCAAGAAAAAAAAATGGCAGATTAACTGATATTTATATCAGTTAATGAAAGAGCCCAATGCAAAAAAATGCATGTTGGGTCTTTGAAACAGTTAAGATCATTTTAATAATAATAAGTTTGACCTGTTTTACCGATAATGTCTACGATTCGAGTCTGTATATCCCAATAAAAATAAAAAATGCAAAATCAAAAAAATTCTATAATTTTCATTTCTTCATTATTATTTCTTGCTTGTAACTAAGTGAAATTCAATTATTCCTATAAGTTTACTCACGGCAATTGTTTAAGCAGATGAAAGAAAAAATGCATATAAACGGATCCAATCGATATTGATTTTTTTCAATTGCAGACAAACAAACCAACCTTTCATCATCAATCTTCGAAGGCGAATTACATATCCATGTCCACAATAAAAGAATTAGTGGGACTCCCTTTCTTTTGATATCCCAAATATTATTGAGTTGTGGAAGTCAAATCATTTCACGAGACTGGTGAAATGAAGAACTACAAAGAGGAATTCACATGGATTTAGGAAGGGCCTGCTGTATTTGTATACAAGCTAAAGTTTTATGAAAAACGAATGCCTTTGGTCACTTTCGTTGTCAAATAGGCTTTTCCTTCGTACACCTTATTTACCTCGACCTAGCGAAGCACAACACGAAAAAGGCAGTCCTCTTTTTCTGTAGCAATTAATGCAAAAACAGCCAATTGGAAAGCAAGAGTCATGATTTTAATCCTCCAAGCTACCAACAAATGAACTATATACCATTTGATCCCTCTATCAACCAAAAAATATTAATTGTGATAAAATATGTCATCGAGAGATTTTACTTTATCATGAATCCATTGATTCTATATGACTTATTACTACTCCCCCTTTCGCACTTTATTCGTACATGGAGTGGGGTGGGGGGAAATGGAATTTTATTTTTTATTTCACAAATGGGCATGCTAGATCATATATCTATAGATGGATATATAGATCGACCGGTAGATTCACACCTGAGATCTTCCTACAGAGAGTGGGGGTATCCACCCCTATGGCCATGTTCTATTCGAAATAATAAAATAAAAATAGTCTTTCGGGGAGATGGCTGAGTGGTTGATAGCCCCAGTCTTGAAAACTGGTATAGTTTTAACAAAGAACTATCGAGGATTCAAATCCCTCTCTCTCCTTTTTCGCTAATTGAATAGATTTTTTCTTTAGTGGTTTTGCCCAACAAGCTATCCGAAAGAAAAAGGAATGGTTCGTCTATCCCTGATCATAGGCTAAAAACTCATGTTTTAGTTATTGTAACAACACTATAAGTATTGCATTTCACAATGATTTGAGCTTAAATGATTATGAGTTCTACTAAATTCATGATTTATACCTTGCAGGAAGAGTTTCCAACTTAAGAATTAATTCGGAATGAATTTGAGTAATTTGAGGCTTTGAAATCTGAGTAAAAGCTAAATAAATCAAGTTGGAATCGTGTTCGGGGGTCACAACGCAAGTCCGGAGAACAAAACAATGAGTTGAGTAGGCATACGACACATTGTCTAGTAAAATGGCCATAACTTTTTACTCAGAACTCCGTTTGGGCTCCATAATATATTGATGGATAGCTATTTCAAAAGGCTACAACTTTCATTTTCTGCTTTTTACCGAATTCCCAGATGCGCGAAGTATAAACTACGCGCGTTTCTTCGCGCGTTTTGGAAAACATTCTGCCTTGGTCGCGCGAAGAAACGCGCGAAGTTCATTGTTCGCGCAATACTTCGCGCGTTTCTGTCCAGGAAGTGCATTATTGAGGGGCAAAATGGGAAATTTAAGGGGATCCACTCAACTTACATAAAGTAAACCTCTATTATTGGAAGGGAGATCAGATTTTAGATCAGATTTTGAGGGAGAGAAAAGCCATAGAAGAAGGAGGAGCTTCATCTTGGAGCTAGGAGAAGAGAAGAAGAACAACATCTTGGAGCAAGGATTCAAAGAGTTCTTCTAAACTTTCTTCTAGTTCTTTGTTTATATTGTGTTTAAGACTTTTATTATTGACATTTGCATAAATATGTGTAGCTAAAAACCCAAGTATTTTGGGGTCATGGATGTTAGATGATCTTGTTGTTTGAAGCTTAGATTGAAGATCTTGAATTTATCGGTATGGGTTGTTTATTTGATTCGGCTCTTAATTATTTTACTGGCAGTGAAATATTATTTACGAATCTTGATTAAACTTGACAAAGGAAATTCTTGGTTGCATATAGAATCAAATAGAACAGGTTTCGAATCCCGGGCATCGGGTGAAGAATTCGCAATTAATATAGACATATACTTAATTGCCTTGTTTGGTTGAAGAATAGGAGTTGTAAATGCATTCTTGCTAATATTAATACCATAGACATATAGGTATTAAGTTAACTTGAATAGATGCATAAGAACTCGACAGATTCTTATGAGTATTATTAACCCTATAATCAATAACCCGGAGAATTCAATAAATTAATCTTAAGCTAAGATAGTAGCATGATCTCTAGCAAGTCCATGACCCTGGAATATCTTTATCAAAATATTGTGTAATTATTGTAGTAATTTTGTGTTGAATTATTATTTAGTTATTAAGTAATTTGTAAATTGGTTATATATATATATATATATATATATATATATATATATATATATATATAT
>MU701137.1:144168-174168 GCA_026770625.1 Nicotiana glauca | reverse complement strand
TCTCCTATCTCATCTCAATTAAGAGGGGTCATGGAAAGAACAGGTTCAAAGTCACAATCAATTCCTTTTTCAAATCCTGCTGCAGCTACACAAGCCCTTCCCGCATGCCACAAATGACCTACGAAGAAAAAGAATCCTAGAACAAAATGAGAGGCAACTAACCAACTTCTAGGAGACATAATTGACTGCATTAATCTCGGTAGCTACACCACTCACGGAATCTAAAGAAGCTAAAGGAGAATGAGTCATATATTTTGCGGAACGCCGTTCCTACCAAGGTTGTATGACTTTTTTCAACCTACTCAAGTCTAATCCATTTGGAACCCTTAGAGGCTCAAACCATGGAGCACGAAGATCCCAAAAAGGCATAGTTTCTCCACCAAAAATGACTTCTCCAGTTTGGGAAACGCATTAGATATTTAGCTAAACCAGTAGGTCCTTGAACGGATCCCACGTTAGCCCCATGACGCTAGTCTCTAACTAGAAAAGTAAATGCTTGAGCGTGAGAAGCTACTGGTCCAGTAGGTCCGTAAGATTTACTAGGATAAGCGGTATTATTGAACCAGACAAAACAACAAGCAATGAAACCAAAGACGGATAAAGCCCCTAAACTATAAGATAAGTAAGCCTCTCCAAACCATACAAGTGCGCGTCGAGCCTATGCGAAGGGTTTGGTTAAGATATGCCAGATTCCACCAAAACTCATTTTATATCTCCTCGATTTGCATGCACAGTCCGGGTGTATTTTCGAAAAGCTTTCATGTGAAAAATTAATGAAATAATAATTTTTGGCCTATAAAGTTAATTTTGTTGACTTCGGTTAACGTCTTGCATAAACAGACCTGGATCGGTATTCTGACGGCCCCGGTGGGTCTGTACTAATATATTGGACCATGGCGTATGCTCGAAATTGAATTTCGAGGTCCCTAGCTCGAAAAATAAATTTTTGATAAAAATTATAATACTGAAATTATAATGGTTTTAAGAATTCGATTAATATTTGATCTTGTTGGTATTGGGTCTGTATTGTGGTTTCACAGCCCGGTATAGGTCTGTTATAATATTTATACCTTATCTGTGAAATTTTGTGATAAATGAGACTGATTTGACGTGATTCTGACCTTTGGTTGAGAAAATAGAAGTTTTAAAACTTTCTTGAAAATTTCTTGCAATTTGGTTCTAAATTCATAGGTGTTATTTTGGCAATTTGATAGCTCGTACAAGTTTGTATGATGTTTTTAGACTTATGTGCATGTTTGTTTTGGATCCCCGAAGGCTCGGGTGAGTTTCGGATAGGCTATAGGAGGTTTTGAGCTTAGAAAATCTGGTATTTTTGCTGCACCTGCTATTTTGATGTGTCCTTCTTCTCCTTCGCGAAGATACTCTCGCAAATGCGAGGGTGGGCTGGTCAGGGTGAGTTTTTCATCTTCGCGAATGCGAGGCCTGGCTGCGAACGCAGAGTGATGGGGGCGTTACTGAAAGTACAAGAAGAGGAGTGAATTGTAGCCTTTTTTAATTTCTAGTTGACTTATGCGGAGACAGTCTGCACCAAAACTGTTAGTACTTCAATTTAAGCAGATACTACTCACAATAGATAATACGGTGTATCATAAAATATGAGTGCAGTAAAATAAATGACACTAGGAATTTTATACTGGTTTGGAACCAATGTGGTATCCTAATCCAGTCTCCTTGGATTATAAGGATGTTATCTCTTGAGCTCTTTGTAATTTGTATTATGTACAGCTTGTGTGATTTTCAATGTTCACCGGCAACGTTTACAGGGTTGGTTTTTACTTGCTCACCAACAACGACCCTTTGGTTTTCACTCACTCACCAAAGAAACGCATAATGATAAAACATCTCTGGACACTACCTCTATAATATTTTTATGTATCTCTTCTCTCTTTTATGTACACAGTAAATCTACTAAAGTGAATTCCAATGCTTGTTAAGAGTAGAATAAAGAACTTGTAGTTGGATAGATAATTGTATAGAAGGCCATGTGTCTTATTCCTTCCTAGCCTCTCGTTTTTATAATCTTCAATAGCTTCTGACCATTGGGCTTGATTTTGCTAACCCCTTGATTTCGATAATATTCAATAAGAATATTTTCTCCTTTGATTGATAGATAAC
Source organism: Nicotiana glauca (assembly GCA_026770625.1). Classification (NCBI taxonomy): domain Eukaryota; kingdom Viridiplantae; phylum Streptophyta; class Magnoliopsida; order Solanales; family Solanaceae; genus Nicotiana; species Nicotiana glauca. Next base: position 172,032 of record MU701137.1, on the reverse strand, counting down.
AGTGTGACTTCCAATTAATTACTTTGCTCAATTCCATTTGCACCTTTAAACTAATTTGAAATCATTCCACCAATCACTAATTTATTGGTATTTATTCTTTATATCTTGTACCTGCTGATTGATGATGTGTCTTGCTAATGGACTCAAATATATTTCCAATTTGCTAATATTCTAGATTCCATGCCTTAAGCTCCTTCGATTTCTTTCCTTGTGAAGTAGACACTATTATTGTATATCCATAAAATGAGAGCTTTCCATTTGAAGTGTTGTCAACCATGCACCAGTATATATTGATTTTTTCTTCCTTGAAAGAGCTTGGTAATTCTCTGCCTGCACATTCTTAAGTATGATCTCCTGATTTACTCCTTCCAAGATATAGATTGTAGTAATTCATTCAACAACTTCCTTTCCTTAGTATTGTAGCAAATCTAGCATTGTCATACCACACTTGTAACAAGTATATCTCTTTCCTTCTACGTGATATATTTTTTGTCAAAATAATTATTCTTCCTCTTGAATGTTTCTTCCATATGTACAAGTATTGGCTCTTATTTAGATAACCCAAGAGAATTTCAAGATCCTCTTTATTTGACTTTGGATCTTGAGTATTATCTTCAATATGAAGATCCAAATAGCCATTTGTTATCTCCACAACTAGGAAAATAATTTCCTTTCTTGATCTTGGAAAATAACCTCTTTCCATAATATAGATTGCACTACATCCATAATATATTTTCTTTTCATAGAAAATATATTCTTCTTATATTGAAAATATTCCTTTCTTGATCTTGTAGTATCTTTTTCATATAGTATTATACACAAAATAATAAATCTTCTCCATGATTTTAGCAACCTTCCTTTCAAGATATTTAAGAACCTTCCTTCCATAATTTCCGTAGAGTCTTCTTCTGATATTGTAGTAAACCATTCAGTATTTGAAATATGACTTTCAGATATTATTCCTTCCATGATGCTTGGAGATTGAATCTCTGAAAATAATCTTCCTCGATAAATTCATCACATGATATTCTCTTTCTTATTTGTTGGGATCTTTACTCGCATCTTTTTTCTTGAATAAACATGTGCAAAAGTAAGATTACCACAAGTAAATGTTCTTTGATTAATAATTATGTTGGTTTGTTATCATCAAAATTAATACGTAAAACCTTAAAACTAACTGTTACCTTTCACGAACACAAAGCATTAGAGACCTGGGGGGCTCAGACTTCCTTCTACGTGAACGCAAGCAAGGGCTCGCAAAAGCGAAGGCCAGGGGGAAAAGCCTTCGCAAACGAGATAGAGGTTTCGTGATTGCGTAAGTCTAGCAAGGCAGCTCTTCTAAAATGTGATGCACATTGTCCCCCAATTCATTAGCAGTCCCAATTCGGAACTTAGGTCATTGTTTCAAATTTCAAAAGATAAATGGCCTAGAGGCGATTTTCAAAAGATAATTTCTTCCCAAAGTGTTGGTAAGTGATTCTAAACCACTTTCTTCCAATTACCCCTTACTTTCATGAATTTCAAAAAATCTTCCAATTAATTAGGATTTAGACTTTGATTTGGGGTCGGATTTCAAAATTAATCATATATTTGGGCTCGGGGGTGAATGGGTGAATGTGTTTTGGTCTGAAACTCAAGTTTTGATCAAGCGGGCTCGAGATCGGTTTTTGACCTTTTAGGGAAAAGTTTGGGAAACCTAAATTTATGTATTTTCGTTGATTCCTTTAGTAATAATTGATGATATTAAGTTAATTGTGGCTAGATACGAGTCATTTAGAGGTAGATACCAGAGGCAAAGCAGTAATTGAGCCTTGAGTTTGGCCGAAGGAGCGAGGTAAGTGTTGGGCTAACCTTAGCATGAGGGATTAGGTTTTATATTGGTATTTGCTATGTGTTTGGATGTTGAGTACAACGTATAGGTAAGGTAACGAGTTTTTATACGTTGTTGTCGAGTCATAACATGTAAGTGAGTCTTATTTTTGGAAATGTTGTATTTTTTTTTATCATATTGTTCATGTGTAGACTAGTTTTCGATGTGTTGGGAAGTTTCATATCATGTTTTATGGAATTTTGTATTGATGGGGTTTTTACCCAATGTTGAGAATAGTATTCTGGAACTAAGAGTTGAAGTAAGACTTGTTGTTGCCATTTCTATCTCTCTATTATTGTTGTCTCTGTTTTGGTGAGGTAGAGTGATAAAGAACGAAGGGTGATTTCGTGCACGCTTCTATTACTTATGTGGTGAGGAAGAGTGGAAAAGCACGAAGGGTGATACCGTGGATATTTCTATTATTGATTATCTGGTGAGGTTGAGAGTGAAAGCACGAAGGGGGATGCCGTGCACATTTCTATTATTGATTATCTGGTGAGTTTGAGAGTAAAAGCACGAAGGGTGATGTCGTAAATTTTCCGTTTGCTGTGTTTACTTGTTATTACCAGTTTCAAAGTGTACTAGCTGTTTAAATTCCTCTACTGCTGTGATTATTTATTTTTGGTACCCCCATAGCATGTTTCCCTGCCCCATTAATTTTTGCTTATCTTATATTAATTGTTATTCTACTAGCATATTGTTTAACTGCACAGGTTTATATATGTGTCTTGTACTAGCCTCATCACTACCTCGCCGAGGTTAGGCTCGGCACTTACTAGCACATGGGGTCAGTTGTAAAGATACTGCACTCTGCACTTTTTGTGCAGATTTTGATACGGGACCAGGTTGACCCGAGTTGAGTTTCTACTTTCAAACCCACAGGAGACCCAAGGTGGATCTTCCGGAGTTCGTAGACCTTGGAGTCCCCTTCCAGTTATTCTAGTTTACTGTTTCTTTTATTCAAAGACAATTGTACTTTCTTTCAGCCAGTATTTGTAGTGAATCTTAAAAGTTCGTGAATTGTGACACCAGTTTCTGGGTGGTTGTGTATAAGCACTTGGGTTATCATAAAATTTTGCACTCTTTAATCTGTTTTGATTTAATTGTTGTTATTTACTTATTTGGGCAAGGGTTAGCGTGTTATATCTTTAATCGTTAGCTTGCCTAGCATATAAAAAGTTAGGCGCCATCACGGTCTTAACGGTGAAAAATCTGGGTCGTGACAAGATAGCATCAGAGCACTAGATTGCCTAGGTCTCACAATTCACGAACAAGCAAGGTAAAGTCTAAGGGATCGGTACGGAGACGTCTGTGCTTATCCCTTAGAGGCTATAGAGTTTAGGAATAATTTCACTTCTATTCTTCTCTGTCATGCTATTTGATCTCTCAATGCTATTTGAACTCTTTACTCTTGTCCTTTCGTAGATGGCGAGAACACGTACCCCTTCTTCAGCCGAGCAGTATCCAGAGCCTCCATTGGCAGCTTCATATGAAGGGCAGAGGATGAGGCTGAGGCCATGCTAGAGACCGAGGCAGGTGCAGGTCTCAAGCAACAACACCAGCAGTGGAGCCTCAGGTAGAGTTTGACGAGGAGGCTCCAGCCCAGACCATTCTAGCAGGGCCAGCTCAAGTTCTAGAGGGGTTCATCGCTACCCTAGTACTTCAGGTTGCTTTGGTCGGTCTAGTGGGCCTTATGGAAAGTGTTTCTTAGGCTGACACATTTTCTGTAGCACCAGCCGTCTCTCAGGCTAGGGTAGGAGCCTAGACTCCCGCTACCCATACTCCAGAGTAAATAGCTCCTCAGTTTCAAATTCCATAAGCTCAGCCTGTTAGGGTAGTTCCGCCGGGTGTTGCAGCACAGACTATCGATGGATTAACTATGTCTTCTGAGGCTTTGTGGAGATTTGATAGGTTTACCAAGCTTTTCACCACTACCTAGGGGGTACATCTTCATAGGATCCCTAGGACTATCTGGATAGTTGTCATGAGGTGTTACGTAACATGGAGATAGTGGAGACCAATGGGGTCGACTTTGCTTCCTTTCGTCTGTCAGGTTTTGCCAAGAAATGGTGTAGGTATTTTTGTTTGGCTAGACCAGCTGGGTAACTGCTTTGACTTGGGACCAGTTCTGTCAGCTATTTCTCGAGAAGTTCCTTCCTATTACACTGAGAGAGGACTATCGCAGGCAGTTCGAGCGTCTCCAGCAGGGCAGCATGTCTGTTACTCAGTACGAGACCCCCTTCATTGATTTGGCCCATCATGCTCTTCTTATTCTCCCCACCAAGAGGGGGAGAGAGAGAGGGGGGTGAGGAGATTTATTGAGGGACTTGCTCAGCTTATCAGATTGCAGATGGCTAAGGAGACAGGGAGCGAGATTTCTTTCCAGGATGCAGCCAATGTGGCCAGACGGGTTGAGATGGTGTTAGCTCAAGGGAGTGGTCAGGGATCTTACAAGAGGCCTCGTCACTCCGGTGGATTCAGTGGGGCCTCATCTGGAGGCCGAGGTTCTTTTGGCAGAGGCCATCCTCCCAAGTCATTTCATTCAGCGCTTCAGGCTTCTCGCGGTGCTCCAGGTGGTCGTGGCGCTCATATGCAGTATTCCGATCAACTAGCCTACAGTGCACCACTAGCTAAAGTAATTGAAGCAATTAAAGCACATCTTAGAAGCTATATATGATCTGGGGTGAATACAATAACCAAAAAGTTGTCGGTGGCATGGGATAGGATGTGTTCTCCAAGAGCTGCTGGAGGATTGAACTTGATTAACTTGGCTATATGGAACAAAGCTGCTATCACTAAGACCTGCTGGGAGCTAGCTAATTAGAAGGATAAGTTATGGATCTGATGGATCCATAGCTACTATATCAAAGAGCATGAGTTTATGGATATGAGAGTGCCAAAGTAGGCCTGTTGGATGGTTCGAAAGGTGTTTGAGGTAAGGGACATATTACATATTTCTAACAACTTGTCACAAAGCACAATCATAAAGCAAGTGTACCTGCAGCTACTAGGTGTATCACCAAAAGTTCTATGGAAATGATTGATGTGTCAAAACCAGGAAACACCTAAAGTCATCTTCATCATCTGGCTCCAGGTGCAAGGGAGAATATTAACATCTAATAGATTGAAGAAATGGGGAATGCAGATAGAAGACGCTTGTTGTTTTTGCCAACAAAAACCAGAGACGCGAGATCGTTTGTTGAATGTGAATAAGGTAAACGCTTATGGAAAAGGCTGATGCACTGGCTGCAAATTCAGTATCCTCCTACAGATTCATGGGCAACAAATCATCAATGGATGGTTACGAAAACTAAAAGTAGATCGCAGCTAGCGAGAGTACTTAAGCTAGTCTATGCAGAGTATATTCATGCACTGTAGATTGAAAGAAACTCTGGGATTTTTGAAAAGCGAACTACTGCATGGGAGATTTTAGCTAAAAGAGTGGCGTGCATATGCAACTTCAGAGCTGAAGGATATACGCGAGTGTTGCTTAGCAATTGTAAATATTAGTGCGGTATAGAATGTAGAATGTTTTTTTTCCTGTTGGATACTTTTTTATCTTGTAGAGTAGACTGAGATGGTCTACTCAGATTTGCAAATGTTACATTGGTGATTAGTACAAAAAATTTAATTACAAAAAAAAAAAAGTATCATTCCATATTGTATTGAATAAAAAATTGGTGCTAACGAGCTTTAACGTAAGGTTAAATTTTTTCGTGTATCAAATGCACCTCGATACGCTCTATAATTTATTCATACCATCTTAATGATTTTAACTTATATGCACTATTAACAAATAACACTATTAGCTTAACTTTATGATGCGTTGCGACATGTAATTTATTACTATGTTTTTTGCATATTAACACATAGTACTTGTCATATATAACATTACATATGTAAATTAACTTTTAGTGATAAAAATAACAACTTTTTTGTATCTAAGGCGTATGTATCTACAAGACTCGAAAGGGACTACTTTCGGTAGGGCACCACAACCCTTGGCACTACCAAGTTGGTAGTGTTAGAGCTTCGGTAGCTGATTTTGTCAAATCTAGTAGCTTTAGTCCAACCTATATATTTGTCTTAAGAAATTTATTGAATAGGAACAAATTCTCACTTTAGAACCCAGTAACATAAAAATGTTAGAACCCCAAACTCAGTAACTTGAAATCCTGACTCTGCCTCTAATTCTACGTAATTTCGTCCTAAACGGGAGAGAGACATCTAACTCTTGAATTATAGATAGCACGAAAGACCTCAAATGTCGTACCTAGCTCGGGGTCGATTTCTAGAAGCTTCTAGAATATGTAATTCGATATTTATAGAGAAAAAGTTTAAGCTATGTGTATTATACAGTGTAAAAATATTTGTATAATTAAGTTCATTTTAAGATAATTACATCGGAAACAATTTCTCTATCCTCACAAGACATAGGTAAAGTCTGCGTACACACTACCCTCCTTAAATTCCACAGTGTAGACAATTACAAACATAAACATTAATCTGATAAAATGGTAAGTAGCCTACTATGAAAAGTTAAGCTACACTAAAAGTATAAAAGATCGAGAAATACTTTTTCATGAAAAAAGCAGTCTCTAGGTTCTTTGCAAGTAAAGAAACATATATATATATTATAAAAGTTGGAAGCCCAAAAAATAAAAGTTGAATTACTAAATTGCCCTTTAAATAACCTAAATAAATTATTTATAAATTAAGAAAATAACTAAGGCTACAAACAACCTCAAACCAGTGCTTCATACCCCTTCATTATTAATAGTCACAACCATTCAAATAACAAAGCTAAAAGTAACAGATAATCATCTCTCAAATATTGATCTTTAAATAACCTAAATAATTTATTTATAAATTAAGAAAATAACTAGGGGACTAGGGGACAACCCCAAGCCAGTGCTTTATACCCCTTCATTAATAATCATAACCGTACCATTCAAATACTAAAAGTAACAGATAATCACTTCTCAAATCTAAAAAAATAAATTGCTACCTCCCAAATCCAAATAAACTAATCGTGACTTAACGTAACACATTTGTTTCGGTAACATCAACATTCTAGCAACAACAACACAACACATGAACCATATGTGTTAGACTCCGGCTGAGTATGGAGAAAATGAAACTTTTTTTTTTTTTTAAATTCCTTCGTGACACGGCTTTTTTGTTTAACCTTTTATGCATAATGCGTACTACTTTTGTTGTATTTTATTGATTTGTTGGATAGCTTTAACGTTGTTTGTGGCTGACAAATACAAAATGAATTTAATTTTTTTTTTTTTTTTTGCATTTCAATAAAATTGTATTATTTTTCATTATCGAGTACTTTCACGTGCGACAAATAAGTGAATTTCCATTACTTAGTACCCGCTGAAGTATAATTTTTACTTTTCTTTCCTTTCGCATGTTGATTCAGTTTAAATTCCATATATTAGTACCATAATAAGTTTCTGATTAGTTTCTTTCCTTTGGTCTGTTTTGGAGATTAAAAAAGAGAGAAAAGTTTGATCTTTGTATAATTTTTATCCATTCATTTATTCACATTAAAGAGGGAGAGGTCTAAATTATAATTTGGTTTAAAATATGTTTAGGAATGGAAATATAAATCCAGAAAAAGGTATTGAAAACATTACAAATTAAAAAAAAAAAAAGTGCAACTCTAATGATTTTCAAGAGTGACGATAAAATCAAACACCTTGATAGTATGTAGTACGTATATCTGTCAGATTATTTTAGTCGTAGCAAAATTTTAGTAATTATTTCTTTTGTTTCAATTTATGTGATAGTTTTCTTTTTGAGATTCAAACTTCTTAATTTTGATCATGGACATAAAAAATTTAGTTTTTCGAAATAAAATTTTCATATATGAAAACTAAGTTAAAAAATGCTATAATCATAATTATTAATAATTAAAAATGTATAAATAAATGAATAATTTGTTTGACTATCGAAATTCAAATACGTTCATATAATTTTAAACAGAGGGAGCTTGAAATGAAAGAACGTGTCTATAATTGGACGGAATCTAGGAATAGAGTATGCCATAATCCTTGATTAAGAAAACCACCAAATATTATGAGATATATACAATTAAAAATTAAATTGATCAGCAAGCAATCATATTATTTTCTATAGATTAAATAAATAGAAAATTTTATTTTTGTTCTCCTGAAGAAAAAAACAACTTAGCTGAGTCTATTTGCATATTTAAGAATAAAAAATAAATAGATTTTCAAACAAAATAAAAAAACTTTTAAATCATAAAACCGTTATGCGTTATCAATAAAACTAAAAAGTAAACATGAAAATTTGTAAAATTGAGTAATAAAATTATTAAAATTGAACAAAATTTAAGTTTTGAATATATGGAGTCGAATGATTATTGACTTCTAAGGTAAAGTTTTTTCCTTCCTTCTGTTGGCTAAATAGAATCGACAATCATTATTTTTATACTTTTATTATTCTATGGATCAAATACAAATTTTAATGTAATATTTATATTATTTAATATTTTACACTTATAAAGACAAAATACACACGCACAACGCGCGTGCCGAAAGACTAGTATACAAAAAAAACTGCCTTGAAAAGATACTATTTGATACTTATGACTGTTGAGTATTTTTTACCGAAATTTATGATGAATCTTTTTATCAAGATTATTTTATAGCTCGAACATCAAGATAAAAGTGTTTAAGAGAAGTCTTTTCATAAAACAAAAGCATTTATTCATTCAAGCATTCATCATTACATAATAATCAAAAGGGCTTAACCTTCTGATATTACAAAACACACACTTTTTTTTGTTTTTTCAAACCTTATTTAGTAGACATGAAATATAAAACATAGTATTTCTTAATGGCAAACTCTAAAGATAATAACCATCATGTTGACTTCAGATCATAACAACAATAACAATACTTACGCCTGGATTATGAGGACTTCTGATCAGAAACATATAAAAATCCAGAGCTTAACAAGGGACGAGTTGAATCTCAACATCTTCAATGGCAACATTTTCCCCTCCACTTTTAGGAACCAGAGTCACCACAACAAGATCTTCACCCTCAAGTTTTAAATCCTCCAATATTTCATTAATTGCAAGACTAAATTCAGGAAAATTAACTTTTTTGGGATTATCATGAATATGTGGTAAATTTGCAAAACACCCAACAAATTCTGTTCTGTCTATTTCATTTGCTCTCACATCATTATCCTCATCGAGGAAAACATCAAACCTTACAAACTTTCTCACATCCAATTCCACGTTCTTAAAAGTCAATAGTTCCTCTTCATCTTCCTTCTCTTGTTTAGTTCTTGACATTTTAGGCCTAGCCACTGAAAATGTTACAATCTTGTCCAATTTCTGTATAGGGAATACGTCACAAGCTGATGGAACTGATTTTGGATCAATCTGTTTGTTCTTTCTTGGTAATGGCTTGAAATTCTTCCAAGGTATATCCATTGGTTGAAAAGTATATCCCAATTTCTTTTCATCCAAGCAATCTCTGACCCTTACATGAAAAGGGTTCTTGTTTTCATCGTAGAAAAAGAACTTAGTGTCCAAATAATCTGGGTCACTGATATCCTTACGTTTTCCTCCCAGTGTCTTCCATATTGTCCACATTCGATCAACATTCGCGTGAAGTGAAAAAAATGCAGGGTCTTTACCTGACGAATAAAAATTTCCCATATCTTCTTGATTTTTTTGTCTTGGATCACCAACCCATCTATGTACAGAATTATGTGGAACATTTTCTATAGTACCCATCCCTGGACTAGGGTCACTTCCAAATCTATAAGGTTTGCCAAAGAAGAGCAAAGGGCAAGGGGCATTAGTGATCATTTGACGATACATTAGAGCGAGATTATTAACCCTTTTTTGTCGATCATTTGCTACTAAATCTTCTCCAGCATAACCAAGATCCATAATAAACCCACCCCGGTGTTTTTGGTTTCGCCTTTCGTTATATATACTTGTACCTATAATTAGGAAAATTAGAATAAAATTATTAGGATTAGGTTTTATGTGGAAGTTAATAATTTAAAAAAAGACATCAAGATCTGAAAATAACTTTTTTTTAAATAATATTTCTAAAGCCTTTGATTACCACATTTAAATTAGTTAATTACCTTCGACATCAAACATGTTAGGCAAATGCATGCCCCAAGGATGATCCCAATTCCAATATGGCAAAGCAAATGTAGGGTCATCAATTAGGGAAGCCAAGATTCTCTCGTGGAAGTATATGTACCTATAACAACAAATTTTGTACATAAGAAAATCAAAACAAAAAAATAGCATAACAAATTGTAGAATATAATTAAATACTTAAAACACGTACGTACCATCTATGAAAAGGGAAGAAAAGCCAGGAGAAGTGAACTTGTAACTCTTTGCCTCCAACTTTATAAGCACCATTGCAATAAGCACAATGGATATTGGCTTGTTGCGTGAAACTACGAGGATCGGATGGTGGCAACGCCTTCATACGCGAATAAGCTTCATTATACTTAACTATGTATTCGTCATCTACAGCATGAGCTGCAGGACGAACACGAAGTCCGGATACATGAGAAAGATTGTAGTCAGAAATGTCGTCTTTGATATCCGGGATAGGAGGACAACAAGTGTAGGGCACAGGTATTTTAGGCCCACATTTTGCACCATCATCAATAAAGGCAATGCCACATTCTGTCGGAGAAGGTGGTGGGATGGAACTTGCAAAAGCATCATATGGTAAAAGATGGGCAGCACCATAAATTCCTCCTAAACCAAGAAGAAGATTTCTTCTATCAACTTTTTCTTGAGAATTATTTGAATCATTGTTTTGGTTGCATGATACTTGGAACTTATTGTTTGGTTTTTTGTGTGGGAAAATATGTGAGGGTTTTGTAAAGGAAGGAAAACAAGATAAGTTGGTTGTGATAGCCCATGGAGCTTGAAGAACAAATGAAGAAGCCATAACTTGATGAGTGTGTTGTGATTTCTTTAATAAAAGGGTTCCACCTATATATAGTGATAACCTAGAAGTGACAATTGTTGAATATGTCTTCATCCCACATCGGTGGGGAAATTGTATTGGGGAAGAATTTCTCCCTATAAAAGAAGGCCTAATGTTTAAGATTTAAACACGCCTCTCATTTGCCTTCCTATCTTCTAAAGGCATTTGTATCTTCTCTCTTTAGTATTATTTCACTTGTATTTTTGGAGTGGAATAAAATATTGGTTGTGTCCGAGGAGTAGGAAAAATTAGCCGAACCTCGCAAATTTCGGTGTTCTTTTTATTGTTATTTTATTGTCTTATTTATTATTTGGTGGCTGCCATAAATTTTTGGTATAGTAGTTATGATTCATTCACACTATATACATTTGGCTTCCGCAACAATTGGTATCAGAGCCAAGGTACTGTCTAAGTATGCTCTGTGGTTGCAGCACAGTCTGATCTTCCACATCAGAAAAGATTTATCTTGGTAACTGAGTCAAGGTTCTGTCTGAGTATGCTCTGTGGTTGCAGCTTAGTCTGATCTTCCACACCAGAAAGGAAATAATCTTGATTTGTGTCGTCAGCTATTAAATAATATTTGTGTCAAAGATGGGAGACAATAAACAAGAAGAATCTACATTAAGTGTCAACAATACGTCATCATTGGCATATTCGCTTATGACAAGAATTGTGTCAAATGCGAAATTTGCGGTAGAAAATTTTGACGGGTCAGGACTTTTTGGGATGTGGCAAGGCGAGGTTCTAGATGTCTTTTTTCAACAAGGGCTAGATCTCGCTATTGAAGAAAAGAGATCAGATGTTATTGGAGAAGAAGATTGGAGAATTATCAACCGTGTTGCTTGCGGTACCATTCGATCCTACCTTCTGAGAGAGCAGAAATATCCATACACAAAGAAAACTTCTGCAAGTAAATTATGGAAAGCACTGGAGGATAAATTTTTGAAGAAAAATAGTCAAAATAAATTGTACATGAAGAAGAGACCGTTTCACTTCACCTATGTTCCTGGTACCACGATGAATGAACATATCACCAGTTTCAATAAATTGGTCAGAGATTTGCAAAATATGGATACAACTTATGATGATGGTGACTTGGCCTTGATGTTGTTGGCGTCACATCCTGATGAGTATGAGCACCTTGAAACTACTCTACTCCATGGAAATGACGAAGTTTCTCTCAGAGAAGTTTGTTCGGCTTTGTACAGCTATGAACAAAGAAAGCGAGAAAAACAGAAGGGCGAAGAAGGAGAAGCACTGAGGGTTCGTCCTCAAAATCGAACGAGGATAAAGAAAGGAAGATCTAAATCAAGATCTAAAACCAGCAAAGATGAATGTGCCTTTTATCGAGAAAAGGGGTACTCGAAGAAAGACTGTCCAAAGTTGAAGAATAAGGCCAAATATAACAATGGAAAGGCCATTATGGATTCAAATGTACCTGATTATGATGATTCGGAACTTCTCATTTGTTACAACAGAGTCATCAACATCATCAGACATATGGTTGATGGACTCCACTTGTAGCTATCATTTGTGTCCAAACAGGGACTGGTTCGTGGAATTTCAAGAAGGAGAATATGGAGTCATCCACACAGCGGATAACAGCCCTCTTACCTCATATGGCGTTGGTTCAATACGATTAAGGAACCATGATGGAATGATCAGAACATTAAAAGATGTTCGATATATACTGGATTTGAAGAAGAATCTCATCTCTGTGGGAGCCCTAGAATCAAAAGGGTTCAAAATCGTTGCAGAAAATAGAGTGACGAGAGTATGCTGTGGTGCACTAGTGGTAAAGAAGTATAATCGAAAAAACCTTAACATATACCGCTATCGTGGTAGTACAGTTATTGGAACAACGACAGTTACGTCCAGTGACGAAAAAGAGGCAAAAGCAACCAGGCTATGGCACATGCGCTTGGGACATGCTGGAGGAAAATCCTTGAAAACACTATCAAATCAAGGATTTTTAAAGGGAGTAAAGGCTTGCAATTTGGAGTTTTGCGAGCATTGTGTCAAAGGAAAACAAACAAGGGTTAAACTTGGTACAACAATCCATAATACTAAAGGAATTTTGGATTATGTACACTCTGATGTTTGGGGTCCTTCCAAAACACCTTCATTGGGTGGGAAGCACTATTTTGTAACCTTTGTTGATGATTTTTCCCGAAGAGTATGGGTGTATACAATGAAGAGCAAAGATGAAGTATTGGGAATTTTTCTCAAATGGAAGACGATGTTGGAGAATCAAACAGGCAGGAGGGTCAAGTGTATTCGCACAGACAATAGAGGTGAATACAAAAATGATCATTTCAATAAGGTCTGTGAAAATGATGGCATCGCCCGACACTTCACTGTCAAACATACACCACAACAGAATAGAGTGACAGAACGTATGAACCGAACCTTGCTGGAGAAGGTACGATGTATGTTGTCCAATGCTGGCTTGGGCAAAGAATTTTGGGCTGAGACAATTATATATGCATGCCACCTCATTAATCGTCTACCATCTGCTGTTATTGATGGCAAGACACCATTTGAAAAATGATATGGAAAGCCTGCTATAGATTATAACTCTTTGCACATGTTTGGATCAACTGTATACTATCGTGTAAAAGAGTCAAAATTGGATCCAAGGGCAAAGAAGGCTATTTTTATGGGGATTACTTCTGGAGTCAAAGGATTCCGCTTATAATGTCCTATGACAAAGAAAATAATATTCATCAGGGATGTTACCTTCGATCAATCTGCTATGATAAACAAGGTAACAAATGAAGATACCAAACAAGATGATAGTGCTTCTAAGCATGAGGAGTTTGAGGGAAAATTTATTTTTCCTACACAAGAAGCAAAGGAGGAAACAAATGAAGATTATCCTCTAGAAGGAAAGCCAGTAGAGGAGATTCCAACTCAGGAACCTCAACAACAACTTGAATCATTAGCAACCAGCAGGCCAAAAGAACAATAACAAAATATGTTCGTCTCATAGAGACTGTTGCTTGTGCAACCTTAATTATAGCTGATGATGTTCCTACCACTTATAAAGACACGGTCCAAAGTTCAGAAGAAGATAAGTGGAGGATTGCCATGAATAATGAAATACAGTCCCTTCATCAGAATCATACATGGAGATTGGCCAATCTCCCAAAGGGAAAAGAAAGCAATTGGATGCAAATGGGTATTTGCAAAGAAGGAAGGATTTCCTAACCAAGTAGATGTTTGCTACAAAGCAAGATTGGTGGCCAAAGGATATGCTCAAAAAGAGAGAATTGATTACAATTAAGTATTTTCTCCAGTTGTAAAACATTCCTCCGTTAGAATTATGTTGGTTTTGGTAGCACAGTTGGATTTGGAACTAGTTCAGATGGATATAAAAACTGGAAACTTTGAGGAGGAAATCTATATGACTCAGCCAGAAGGATTCAAAGTTGCTGGAAAGGAAAATATGGTGTGCAAACTTGAAAAATCATTGTACGGATTGAAACAATCTTCTAGACAATGGTACAAGCGATTTGACAAGTTTATGTTGCAGCAAGGGTACAAGAGAAGCAAATACGATCATTGTGTGTATTTGCGCAGGCTTAAAGATGGTTCCTTTATATATCTTCTCCTATATGTTGATGATATGTTGATAGCTTCCAAGAATTCGGAAGAAATTGATAAGTTGAAGATTCAACTGAAGAAGGAGTTCGAGATGAAGGATCTGGGTGAGGCAAAGAAAATTCTTGGCATGGAGATAATAAGAGATAGACGTTCAAAGAAACTCTATTTATCTCAGAAAGGCTATTTGAAGAGAGTACTACATCGTTTTGGCATAGATGACAAGATTAAGCTAGTTAGTACTCCACTTGCTCCCCATTTTAAGCTAAGTACTACTATGTCTCCAAAGGATGAAGCTGAACAAGAGTATATGTCAAAGGTACCATACGCAAATGATGTTGGTCGCTTGATGTATGCAATAGTCTGTATGAGACCTGACATTTCACAAGCTGTTGGAGTTATTAGCAAATATATGCATAATCCAGAAAAGGAGCATTGGCAAGCTGTGAAGTGGATTCTACGGTATATTCATAATACTGTAGATGTCGAGTTTGTTTTTTAGCAGGAAGGCAATCAGTCTGTAGTTGGATATTGTGACTCAGATTTTGTGGGTGATCTGGATGAACGAAGATCAACTACTGGTTATGTATTTATTTTTGCAAAGGCATCAGTTAGTTGGAAGTCTACTTTGCAGTCAATAGTTGCTTTGTCTACAACAGAGGCAGAGTGCATGGCTATTACAGAGGTTATGAAGGAGGCAATTTGGCTTCAAGGATTGCTAAAGGAACTTGGTGTTGAACAAAAAGATATCACAATTTTTTTGATAGTAAAGTGTTATTCAATTAGCAAAGAACCAAGTTTATCATACAAGGACAAAGCACATTGATGTTCGGTATCATTTCGTACGAGAAATCATAAAAGAAGGTGGAGTCACGGTGAAGAAAATTCATACTACAGAGAATCCTGCTGACAAAAGTGGTGACTGCAGTCAAGTTTTAACATTGTTTGGATTTGATCAATATTGTTGAACACTGAAGATTGAAGATGAAGACACAACCAAAATTTGTTATTGAGAGAAAATTGAAGTTGTGAAATTTCGCCAAGGTGGAGATTTGTTGAATATGTCTTCATCCCACATCGGTGGGGATCTTGTATTGGAGGAGAATTTCTCCCTATAAAAGAAGGTCTAATGTTTAGGATTTAAACACACCTCTCATTTACCTTCTTATCTTCCTAAGACATTTGTATCTTTTTTCTTTAGTATTATTTCACTTGTATTTTTGGAGTGGAATAAAATATTGATTGTGTCCGAGGAGTAGGCGAAATTAGCCGAACCTCGCAAATTCCGATGTTCCTTTTATTGTTGTTTTATTGTCTTATTTATTATTTTGTGACTGCCATAATTTTTGGTATAGTAGTTGTGACTCATTCACACTATATACATTTGACTTCCGCAACAACAATCACTGTCACTGTAAAGAATTCACAATCGTGTTATTAAAGGATATTTACAAGTAAGCCTCTTTAAAATGTGAGATTTATAATCTAGAAAATAAAATAATTTACATGCTACAACAGTTAACGATAACCTAATAGTATAAAAATTACTTACACGGACTACGCATATTGCTTAAACTCTATAATGTTTTCTAATTAGACGAATTACTGGGGAAAAGTAAATTAATATACTCACCATAATTACAATTGCGAAAATGATGTAGGTCTGGTACATAAAGGCTAAAAACGTTTGAGTCATTAGCCGTATGGAACACTATATCTCCTAGCGTCAATAATTATTACATTTAATATTTAGAGTAACCGATTATTGTATGTCAATTTGTTTAATGGTGTAAATATAAATACTTGAAAGCACCGTTAGTTTATTTTTATAATTAGGGATAATATATATTAAAAACTTACTGAATATTGTCGTTTACATCATCCAAAACAGAAATAGCCTTAAGGACATTGATATTGCCCAGATCAGCTAGCATAAAGCATACATCAAAACTAATATTCTTAACAAGTTAAACATGGGCAACCCTATCTGTTCCCAGATTATTTATAACAAAAGGTGGTGGTGAATCGAGTAGTTGATAAGCAGTTGCTTGATTGAGTACATGTCGTGCTAGATTGTGCGCCACTTTATTCCCTTCTATGAAATTATGGATGATTAATGGCTCCTGCAGCTGGTGCATTAACCATCTGCATGATTGTAAGATAGAATTGTGAGGGACAGCGTTTGACAGGAGATGTTTATTACCTCAGTAGCGTCATTTCTACGACCAGAGGAGTTAGACCATGGGTTAGAGCTAAATTGAGGCCTTCTTTGAGAGCCTCCAGTTCCACTTATAATGGTGAGGTAGCTGGGACAGTGCTTTGGTAACCCAAAATCCAATGCCCTGCTTGGTTCCAAAAAACACCTCCTACTCCCCCTAGCTTGAAGTTGTCCTTGAAATCATCATCGATGTTTAGTTTAAAGAAAGATGGAAGGGGTTTATGTCATGCAACGCTAATTGCATGGCAATGACCAGTAGCTATTTCCTTATGAGTGAGAAGCATGTATTCTGGCGCTAGGTTTAGGGCATGATTTAGATTATAAATATCTGAAAGGTTTTCGTGGTTGTTTTTGTTCCTATTTTTCCAAATCCCCATACAACAAAAGGGAAGAGTTACTCCCATTTAAGGTGAGTATAGCGATTAGGGTTACCCAGCTCCGATATCCTGTCTAGCCAGTGGGAGGAATTAATAATGGAGGACTTATTTAAGCAAATCAAATTCCAGAAATTCAGGACAACCTTGCAATTTAAGAATATGTGCTCAATGGATTCGTTTTCTTTTTTATAAACATGACATAAAGGATCAATGTTAAGACCAATATGGTGAAGGTAGGATCGTATTTGTAGCCTGTTGTGGTAGCATTTATAAAGAAGGAATATAATTTTGTTAGGATTTTCAAGGACCAGATCCAACTGAAATCAGTTAAGTTATTTGAGTTGGTCCTAATGAGGGTGTAACAGCTTTTTGAGGAGAATTTCTCGTCCCCCGAGAGGTCCCAGAACAATAGATCATGGGAGTAGTTGGTAGGGTGAATAGATAGCATACTATTTTTTATATCTAACGGAAGATCAAAGGGAATTTTTCTAAGATTTCAGTTATTATCATGCCAAATGTCACTAATGGTGAGATTGCCAATGGATGAGTTAATGGTGAGATTGCCAATGGATGGGGGGGAGGACCTTCAACTAGTTGTCTAAGGTTTTTTAATTTTGGGATCCAATTTGAATCCCATATGTTCATGAAGGAACGGGTACGGGGGATGCATTTAATGCCCTTAGAACAAACTTTCCATCCTTTAATAACACTTTTCCAAATGAAAGAAGTGTGTTTAAGATTTATGAAGGAATTGTAAACGGAAGAGAGGGTTTTTGACCAGGGTTTATTAGGATTTTGAACCAGACTCCATGCAAGGTTAGCTAAGCTAACTAGAAAAGCACAATTAGTTAACAACAATTAAACTCGCTATCTGCACTTTGTTGTGTTATTTATTATTATACTCCACTTCATTTACTATGAATTTCACCACTTTATTTATTATAAATTTAACAATCTTTACTTTTTTGGTTCGACGACCATAATTATTTTATGTTTACCCTCCTAACTTGACCCGTCATCAAAAATTTGCAGAATATAGTACTTTCTCTGTCCCAATTTATGTATCGAAGTATGGATTTCGAGATTCAAAAGGAGCTTTTCTCTGATTATGATTATTTTACATACCTTTTAAATATTTTAAATTATTAATTACTGGGAAGGTACTTTGTCACGATCCAAAATTCCTCTATAGGAGTCATGATGGCACCTAGTCTCTAAAACTAGGTAAGCCTAACATTAACAGAAATGACGATAATATTTACTAATATCGAAAAATTTCGAAATAGAAATCTCTGTACAATTTACAATTACAAAACCGATAGTACAAGTCATAAGCTTTTTACGAGTAGTTATACGTAATAAATACATCACTGTTCCAAAACAAAAAGGAATCAATGGAAATTAATACAATAGAAGGTGACTTCGGAGCATGCGAATGCCCAGCAAGTGTACCTTGAAATCTCCAGCCGCACCAAGCATAAGTCTCAAAACCAACTCGATCCAAAATACCTGGTTCTAAGTGTACCTTGAAGATGTACCTTGAAGATGTGCAGAAGTGTAGTAAGACTACACCACAGTGATATCCCGTAAGTAACAACCCTAACCTCAGTAGATTAGTGATGAGGCTAGGTGAAGGCACCTACCGAACATACAAACCTGAGTAAGATATGACATAAAACTAACAAGATAGAGATATCAAAATAATTCCAATAGCAGGAAGAATGAAATTACAAAATAGTAGTGACGATAAGGGGAAAACACGAATGGCAACGAGAAATAACCAAGTAATTAAACAACAGCATAGTTGGGAAACATATAAGTGTAAATGTGCTCAAGCAGGGAGATCGATGTCAACTCAACCAAAAAAATTATTTCTAATACACGATTCTGATAATTGTATTTCTCGTAATCTCATACCATAAACCACAACTTCCAACTCTTTAACACACACGACACATTACGCCGACATCTTTCCATATGACTTTGCCCGGCGAAAACCACGTGCTACTCGGTATGTAATATCTGTATCAATTGCTAATTAAGTTATCCAAGAGATTCTATTTGTATATCATAAAATAATTTTACAGTTTCTAGACCAAATAAGAAATCAATGAGAATGATGCGTTTTGTTTTAAAAATCATTTGAGTGAAGAAAATAATACTTTTTTAAAATAAAATTCAACATCGAATAGATATTGCTTTTAATACAGAATTTATTAAGTTATGACATAATAACAATTCCTTTTAAAGTAAAATAAAACCTCAGACGGGTTAAGAAGATTAAACTGGGGAAGAAATTTAAATAAAAATATGATTATTAAAAATAGCAGATTCTGAAATATACAGATGTCGACGCCCCCTTTTTTTCGCGAAATTGGGTTTATGATATTTGGAAGAACAACTCATTCCCTTTTGAAAATTGGGTTTGGATTAAATTGGGTCGGGGCCGGGTAAAATGAAATGGGGTTGGTCTAATTAGGACTGGGTCAATTAGGGTTAAAATTGAAATGTAAAGTAGGCTATAAATTAAATCAAATGGGGCTAAATGTTAAATAGTCAGTTTTTCCTTTTTATTTATAAAAAACAGTAATGCTGATTTTATAAGAAAATTAAAAGTATTGAGCCATTAAATAATATATAAACATTAATTTAGAAATACTGAAACTAATTTTATAATTATGAAATGCTATTAATCTTAAAATAGGCTAAAATTTCGATTATAGGCAATTTAGTCTTTTAAATATCAAATAAATTTGTAAAAATATACCAAAATTATATTAACTATATTTTGGTATAAATATGAGAATAAAATAAATTAGTCACAAAAATTAATAGTTTTGGGAATAATTACTGATCTTTGAATTGTTAAAATAGGCAATAAATTGATTTAAAAATCAGAAAAATACCAAAACACTTATGCATGCTTATATGCATATATATGTTATTTTGGAAGTATTTTGTATAAGAAAAATACATAGGGAAAAATTGGGTATCAATAGCTTCCCCTCTTTACCCGGGAAGGATGAAAGAGTTGTCGGGTAAAGAGATATGATGGCCAATTTGAACGAACGAAATGATTTGAAGAATTTTGACCGAGCTCTGGTTCCCTAACTGCCTATATATCCCTTATCTTACAAGAATCAGGCCATATGTAGTTCGGGATCCATCAGCGGGATATGCCGATAAAGATTTTGGAAAAACAGATGCGATATTCAGGTTGGGAAGGATAACCAAGGTCTAGAAGGGTGCAGGGAATGGAGCGGGATTGCTCCAGCTGAGGCGGCCGTTGCTGGCCGATTTACCTGCAAATGAGCAATCCGAACATATATTGTGCATAAATTTAAACGTGATGCAAATTCTCATTGGACCATGAATAATGTCTTTGGACGGTTAGGATGACGTCCTCAGACCATGACGCCCTAGGCCATGAAGCATATAATAAAGGATTCGCAGACTATGAAATGATGTTCTCGGGCTATGACAATGATGCCTCTGAACTATGATGCCTTTGAATAATGATATGCAAAATATAAAATGGGGTCCTCAGGCCATGGCATGGCATTCTCGAGCTATGAAAACGGTGCCTCCGAACAATGCACCTTCGGACAATTTGGTGATCTTTCAGACCATGAGATGCAGAAGGTGGCGATCTTTCAGCTGATGCAAGACGTAAATAAAAGGTGGCGGTATTTTAGCCGATGCAGGATTTAAATAAAGGTGGAGATATTTGAGCCAATGCAGATGTAAACAAAAAGGGGTGCTATTTCAGCCAATGCAGGATTTAAATAAAGGTGACGATATTTTAGCCAATGCAGGATTTAAACAAAAGTGGCGCTATTTCAGCCAATGCATGAATGTAAATAAAGGTGGCAATATTTCAACCGATGTAGGATTTAAATAAAGGTGGCGATATTCAGCCAATACAGGATTTAAATAAAGGTGGTGATATTTCAGCCTATGCAGGATTTAATAAAGGTGGCAATATTTCAGACAAAGCAGGATTTAAACAAAAGTGGCGCTATTTCAGCCAATGCATAAATGTAAATAAAGGTGGGGATATTTCAGCCAATGCAGGATTTAAATAAAAGTGGCGCAATTTCAGCCAATTCATGAATGTAAATAAAGGTGGTGATATTTCAGCCGATGCAGGATTTAAATAAAAGTGGCGATATTTCCGCCAATGCAGGATTTAAATAAAGGTGGCGCTATTTCAGATAATGCAAGAATGTAAATAAAGGTGGTGATATTTCAGCCAATGCAGGATCTAAACAAAGGTGGCGCTATTTCAGCCAATGCATGAATGTAAATAAAGGTGGCGATATTTCACCTAATGCAGGATTTAAATAAAGGTGACGATATTTCAGCCAAAGCAGGATTTAAACAAAAGTGGCGCGATTTCAGCCGATGCAGGATTTAAATAAAGGTGGCGATATTTCAGCCAAAGCAGGATGGAGACAGAGCTTAGTCTCGGAAGGCAGAATGGTAGCCTAATGCAATGCATAGAAATACAGGATGGAGGTAGAGCTTAACCTCGGAAGGCAGAAAGGTAGCCTTATGTAATGTAGAGAAATGCAGATGGAGGGAGAGCTTAACCTCAGAAGGCAGAAAGGTAGCCTTATGCAATGCAGAGAAATGCAGATGGAGGTAGAGCTTAACCTTGGAAGGCAGGATGGTAGCCTTATGCAATGTAGAGAGACGCAGGATGGAGACAGAGCTTAGTCACGGAAGGAAAAATGGTAGCCTTATGCAATGCAGAGAAATACAGATGGAGGTAGAGCTTAACCTCAGAAGGCAGAATGGTAGCCTTATGCAATGCAAAGAGATGCAGGATGGAAACAAAGCATAGTCTCG
This sequence comes from Nicotiana glauca, assembly GCA_026770625.1. Lineage (NCBI taxonomy): Eukaryota > Viridiplantae > Streptophyta > Magnoliopsida > Solanales > Solanaceae > Nicotiana > Nicotiana glauca. The sequence goes on along the minus strand of MU701137.1, from coordinate 150,093 downwards.
GAAGGCAGAATAGTAGCCTTATGCAATGTAGAGAAATACAGATTGAGGTAGAGCATAACCTCGGAAGGCAGAAAGGTAGCCTTATGCAATGCAGAGTAATGTAGATAGAGGTAGAGCTTAACCTCGGAAGGCAGAATGGTAGCCTTATGAAATGTAGAGAGATGCAGGATGGAGACAGAGCTTAGTCTCGGAAGGCACAATGGTAGCCTTATGAAATGTAGAGAAATGCAGTATGGAGGAAGAACTTAACCTCGGAAGGCAGAAAGGTAGCCTGATGCAATGCAGAGAAATGCAGATGGAGGTAGAGCTTAACCTCGGAAAGCAGGATGGTCGCCTTATGCAATGTAGAGAGATGCAGGATGGAGACATAGCTTAGTCTCGGAAGGAAGAATGGTAGCCTTATGCAATGCAGAGAAATACAGATGGAGGTAGAGCTTAACCTCAGAAGGCAGAATGGTAGCCTTATGCAATGTAGAGAGATGTAGGATGGAGACAAAGCTTAGTCTCGGAAGGAATAATGGTAGCCTTATGAAATGCAGAGAAATACAGATGGAGGTGGAGCTTAACCTCAGAAGGTAGAATGGTAGCCTTATGCAATGCAAAGAGATGCAGGATGGAAATAGAGCATAGTCTCTGAAGGCAGAATAGTAGCCTTATGCAATGTAGAGAAATGCAGATTGAGGTAGAGCATAACCTCGGAAGGCAGAAAGGTAGCCTTATGCAATACAGAGAAATGCAGATAGAGGTAGAGCTTAACCTCGGAAGGCAGAATGGTAGCCTTATGCAATGTAGAGAGATGCAGGATGGAGACAGAGCTTAGTCTCGGAAGGCAGAATGGTAGCCTTATGCAATGTAGAGAAATGCAGTATGGAGGAAGAACTTAACCTCGGAAGGCAGAAAGTTAGCCTTATGCAATGCAGAGAAATGCAGATGGAGGTAGAGCTTAACCTCGAAAGGCAGAAAGGTAGCCTTATGCAATGCAGAAAAGTAAAAGGCGAATAGTAGTAGAATCTCTTAGTTGATGGCTTTATAGCTAATAGCTGATTGCCATATTGTCGCTGTTAGGGATTCCTGTATGGATAGCAATTGTTGACAGGTGATGGTTCTGAGAGTTGTAGATATATCTGATGATTTTGCGACTTGGGTGCCTGCATCCAAAGAAAAATTGTGAGTTTTGTAAAGGGGGAAGTTTAGCTCGTATCCCCGTGAACTTTGCTTGTCTGGCTCGGCTCTGTTTTCAGTGATGTTGGATATCATTGGGGTAGCGTTGCTAAACAAAGCAATTTTGATAATAGTCATGCACGATTTAGTAAAAACATAACATAAATACATAATGGAGAGTAGTTTTCTTTAGATGAACCAATGACTGCAGTGCGGTTCAAGACATTGCAACCTCTCGCTCCGAAATTTTGAGGGTCCTTCTAAAAATTCTGCCCCAGTTTACTGGGTTACTGGCTGCGTGCGATAAATTTGTGAAATCGACTTTGGAATTTTGAGGGTCCTTCTCAAAATTCTGTCCTAGTTTCCAATAGCGGGGAAAATGAAAGTTTTATTGAATTGTGACTGAACCCATAAGGCTGCTTACGTATCCCCTCTTAAACGGGAATCAGGTCAGACGTAGTTCAAATTACATCACAAAAGAAATCATAAATGGTTATACATAGTATCGCTTCACTGCATCTGAACTGATCGGTTTCGGTCAAACTTCTTCGTCCATTTCTACAAGTATGAGGGCTCGTCCAGTTAGAACCCAGTGAACCATGTACGGACCTTGCTAGTTGGGAGAGAATTACTCTTTGGTTTTATCTTGGTGTGGAAAAATCTTCTTTAACACCAACTGCCCCGGTGTAAACTTCCTCGGTCTGACTCTTTTGTTGAAGGCTCTGGATATTTTGTTCTGATAAAGTTGACCATGACAAACTGTGTTCTTTCTTTTTCCATCTATAAGGGCTAACTGCTCGTAGCGACTCTTTACCCATTCTGCATCGTCGAGTTCTACTTCCTGTATGATCCTCAAGGAGAGAATTTCTACTTCGGCGGAAATGAATGCCTCAGTACCGTAAACTAGCATATAGGGTGTTGCCCCGGTTGATGTGCGGACTGTGGTACGGTACCCCAATAAAGCAAATGATAGCTTCTCGTGCCACTGCTTATGCTTTTCTACCATCTTTCTCTATATTTTCTTGATATTCGTGTTGGCGGCTTCTACAACTCCATTCATTTGAGGCATGTAAGCTGTGGAATTCTTGTGTATGATCTTGAAGGTTTCACACATTGCTTTTATCAAATCACTGCTGAGGTTGGAGCCATTGTCGGTAATGATTGATTCTGGAATTCCGAACCGACAAACGATACGGCCGCGGACAAAATCTTACATGACTTTCTTAGTCACTGCCCTATATAATGCAGCTTTAACCCATTTAGTGAAATAATCAATTGCCACTAGGATGAACCTGTGCCTGTTTGATGTGGTAGATTCGATTGGTCCAATAATATCCATTCCCTACGTGACGAACAGCCACGGTGAGCTTGTTGCATTAAGCTCGTTTGGAGGCACCTTTATCATATCTACATGTATCTGACAACGGTGGAACTTTCAGACATACTGTATGCATTCCGTCTCCACAGTCATCCAAAAATAACCTGCACGGAGTATCTTCTTGGATAAGACAAAACCATTCATATGTGGACCACAAGTTCCAACATGGATTTCTTCTAGCAGTTTAGATGCTTCCTTTGCGTCGACACACCTTAGTAATCCCAAATCAGGAGTCCTCCTGTACAGGATTCCTCCGCTGTGAAAGAAATTGTTTGATAACCTTCGAAGTGTGCGCTTCTGAGTGGGATTGGCAAGCTCTAGGTATTCTCCTGTTGCCAAATATTCTGTGATATCATGAAACCAAGGTTTTTCGTCTGCTTCTTCCTCGACATAAGCATAGTAAGCTGGCTGATTATTGATCTTTATAGGGATATGATCAATGAAATTCTTGTTTGGATGCTATATCATGGATGATAGAGTAGCCAATGCTTCAGCAAATTCATTCTGGACTCTGGGAACATGCTGGAACTCTGTCTTTGTGAATCTCTTTCTCAACTCCTGTACATAATGCAGATAAGAGAGTATTTTGGAGTTCTTGGTTGCCCATTCTTCTCGGACCTGATGTATAAGCAAGTCTGAATCTCCAATCACTAGCAATTCCTGAATGTTCATGTCAATGGCCATCTTGAGCCCTAGGATGCAGGCTTCGTACTCGGCCATGTTATTGGTACACAGGAATTTGAGTTTCGCAGACACTGGATAATGCTAGCCAGTTTCTAATCCTAAGACTGCTCCTATTCCAACTCCCTTGAAGTTTGTCGCTCTATCGAAAAACATCCTCCAACCATCATAGGATTCTGCAATATCTTCTCCTATGAAGGATACCTGTTCGTCAGTAAAGTACGCCTTTAGGGGTTCGTATTCTCCATCCACGGGATTCTTGGCAAGAGGATCTGCCAATGCTTGTCCCTTGATTGCTTTCTGAGTCGCATAGACGATGTCAAATTCACTTAATAGGATCTGCCACTTGGCCAGCTTACCAGTGGTCATGGGCTTTTGAAAGATATACTTCAGCGGATCCATTCTTGATATGAGATATGTAGTATAGGCACAGAAGTAGTGCCTTAGCTTCTGGGCTACCCAAGTCAAAACGCAATAGGTGCATTCCAATAGAGAATACCAGGCCTCGTACGGGGTGAACTTCTTGCTGAGATAATAGATGACTTGCTCCTTCTTCCCCGCTTTATCATGTTGCCCCAGAATGCAACCGAACACTCCATCCAATACTGTAAGGTAGAGTAACAGGGATCTACCTGGATTATGCGGGACCAAAATTGGCGGCGTTGACAGGTACTCCTTGATTCTGTCGAAGGCTTTCTGACAGTCATCGGTACATTTGGTAGCGGTGTCCTTCTTCAGCATCTTAAAGATTGGCTAACAGATGGCAGTAGATTGAGCTATGAACTAGCTGATGTAGTTAAGTCTCCCCAAGAAACTCATTACGTCCTTCTTGTTCTTTGGTGGTGGCGATTCTTGAATGGCTTTGACCCTTGATAGATCCATCTCTATTCCTCGATGACTCATAATGAAACCCGATAGTTTTTCGGCAAGAACCCCGAATGCACATTTGGTGGGATTCAGCGTCAAGTTGTACCTTCTTAATCTGCTGAAGAACTTCCTCAAATCTTCCATGTGATCAGCGGCTTTTTTGGACTTGATGATAACATCGTCTACATATACTTCGATCTCTTTGTGTATCATATCATGGAAAATGATAGCCATGGCCCTCATGTAGGTGGCCCCAATATTCTTTAACCCAAACAACATCATTTTGTAGCAGTAGATTCCCCACGGCGTAATAAAAGTCATTTTCTCAACGTCATCCTCATCCGTCCATATCCAATGATACCTAGCAAAACAATCAATAAATTGACTGCAGCTCATGCTTGGCGCAGTTGTCAATTAGAATATGTATGTTTGTCAAGGGGAAGTCATCCTTTGGACTGGCCCGATTGAGATCCCGGTAGTCGATACAGACTCTGACCTTCCCATCCTTCTTCGGTATTGGCACGATATTGGCTAACCATGTTAGAAACTCTACTACTCCGAGAACCTTGGCTTTAACTTTCTTAGTGACTTCTTCCTTTATTTCCAAACTCATGTCTGGATTGAAATTTCTGAGCTTCTGCTTTACTGGTGGACAGACCAGATCAATCGGAAATTTGTGAGCCATAATGGATGTGCTTAGACTAGTCATGTCATCGTACGACCAGGCAAATATGTCCTCATACTCTCTTAGAAACTCTGTATATTCTTCTTTTTCTGATGGTGACAAATGAACACTGATTCGTGTTTCTTTGATGTTTTCCACATCTCCCAGGTTGATGATTTTGATCTCATCCAAGTTGTACTTAGGTCTGTTCTCAAAATACTCAACCCCTTTAACAAACTTTTCTAGTATATCATCTTCATCTGAGTCTATATCCGTTTGTTACGTTGTCTCGTTGCATGTCACATTCATTGGTTTATCAAGGTAAGTAATAATAATGTTATGTAAGTAATGTAAACGAGAGAAAGTAATAAGAGTAAAATTTATAAGAAACTCAAATGCTTTGATAAATTTCAAAACTTTTTTGAACATTGGAGCTCTAATTTTGAAATTTAAAAAATGCGAAAAGAGAGTCAACTAGTAAAATAAAAGGCAATGCATGATGCTTTGTTCAGCCTTGCTACCCCGAAGCTTTCCGGGCTCTGGTGATTCTGATGGACCAATTGTTGAGGCACTCTCCTTGGCTCACGGTTTGTATGGAATGGCCCTCCTCCCCCTCCTCCTCGAAAATGATGCAACAGTCCATGTTATCATCTTCCAAAAACAAACTCCTCGTTGCTGCCAGTGCTTTCTCTTTTTCCGACCTATATATAACATTGGCTGGTTGAAAAGTTTGTTCCAAGTGGGGTAACGACTGTTCCAGTGGGTAATAAGGACCGCGCCATGGTGGTGACCAGTGGTTCAATTCCCCCCAGGTGTACTCATATCCTAGACCAAAAGTGGTACCGTGTTTCTTCAGCTTGATAGGCTTAGCGATACCTTGGAGATTTTTGTCGTGTCCTTTGCCTGGTTCATACCCGCACCAGTTTTGTATGCTTTCAATTTTGTTGTCCCACCACTTGTCCTTATCAACGGAGTTAACTCGCTCGATGTGGTGGTAGGTCTTCCCACCTATATTCCTTTTTGCTCTGATCGCTGGGATGGTCTGGCAACTCTATATGGGATTGCTATCGTCGCCACGAATAATCACCTCTTGATAATTCCACTTAAATTTTACTGCCTGATGTAGGGTTGATGCTACAGCCCCAGCGGCATGAATCCAAGGTCGTCCCAGAAA